>PQWD01012773.1:0-21101 GCA_019425675.1 Leucinodes orbonalis | reverse complement strand
TGAATTCGCTATGTAAAATTAATTTGAAATTGGAAAAAAAATAAAGACGATCATTACGTAGCACGTACCAACGGTAGGTGAGTATGTCTATTCGTACATATATTCGGGATTACAGGGATGCATGAACTTTTATAAGTTGGACGCTTTCACCTAACCGCAGGTTTTGTACTATTGCTTAGGTTATTGAACAATGTCCGCTCAGTCTTATTTGTGATAAGTACATTTGGGTCCTGAGAATCTGCAGTTGACATCTAGCATGAAACAAACGAATTGAAACAATAACATTTTTATATTTAATCTTTAACAGTAATGTTTGCATCTAACCCACAGGTTTTGTACCTATTGCTTAGGTTATTGATCAATGTTCACTCAGTTATTTGTGATAGTACATTTGTGGTCCGAGAATCTGCAGTCTTACATCTAGCATGAACGAATTGATACTATATTTTATATTTAATTTTAACAGTAATGTATGGACTGATAATATGAAAAGTATTAGGTTGTAAGCTATTTTTTTAAATTTCACAAATATTAATCAGGTAAGCTATGTCGTTTAGCAGTTGTGCATTGTTTAAAATATGTTAATATATTTATTTTTGAACATATCTATTAAATAAATCAAAGTTAATAAAATGGTGTCTGAAACTTTCACATTTTTGGTCATATTTATTTAAAGAAATATAAATATTTACAAAGTAAAAAAGCTATAGTAAGTTTAAAAACATCATGTCGAACCTACTAATAATTACTTATTAGCTAAATTAAACTTAATCATCAAAATTATGTTCTTACAACGTACATTACCATTTGTAGGTATGTACCTATTTATTATGGTTTCTATTGGTAACGTAGTTAGTTGCCTATTCTTTAAATGTATATAAAATAAATTCTTGTACTTTGGGAATGGATTATTCATATCTTCTGATGTTAAATATGACATTTGCCTGCCTACGATATAGGAGGCTACTATCGCATACGACTTAGGATCACAGTAGAATACATTTAGCAACTCCGCTAAGTTTAGTTTAATTAAGTCATCTAGATCTTGTATTCACCGTCTGTCTCATCCGACAGTCCAAAACAAATAAATCCTCAATTCATATGCTTTTGCGTAGAAATAAGTAGATCAGGTGAAGGTAAGGTAAAACGGGGCGTGTTTACATTATTTAGACTTGTACAACATTTGGCACAGCAATATTAGTGACCGCAATGGTTTGGAACAGTTGATCTGGCGTCATGCCGTTCAGGAAACGTTCATAACTGGCAACATCTGTCCATGCACTGCTTTCACTATGTCGTCGTGGTTGCCCTGAAGAATTTCCACCCCATAATTATTCAAAATGGCGCTGATTGCGGTTGGACCGCCATCCAAGTTTGCCTAAAAAAAAAACCTATATTGTTATATACACGATTTGAACACTTTGAGATAGTTATTATATCTCACGGTTCCTCCTAACTTATAAGTTAGCATATCTACATACACTTTATCGTTTCTTAGGGCAGTATAGGTGGATTAGAACGCTGAAATGGGGCTTATGAAGGGCATTCTGTGGGTTGTCCTAAGTAGATAAAAAACGTGACACCTACTAAATATATATATTAACTTAAAATATACCTCCTGTATGCTGTCCAATTTGAATCTTAACTGTAACGTGTCAACCACGTACTGGTACTGTTGCTTTTAAGTCTGACTGAGAATTCAGTTGGCTCTTCCTAAATGTAACACTGAAAATAAATATTTTGATTGAACAATTAATAAAATGTATGCAGTTCAACATCGGAATAGCCAGAACAACTCATTTTTCCAGATCCCCTTATTGGAATAACCAGAGGGCTGTTCCTTTAACATCGTATTGTCTGTAATAATTTCTTTAAAATTAACATGTACTAAATAAAACACTTAATATGAGAACCTACTAGTGCTACAATAAGATGGTGCAGCGACTATGATTTCGATCCCAGTAATGATTTCGATTTTAAACTAACGGAACTGTTTCGGATAAACTGAAAACGAATAGTTATTTCGAAGAAATTTTGGTGATCTTAGTACCGAACTTCTAAAATGATAGAGAGAAACGTAGCAGGACTTTAGCTAATGGTTAGATGGCTCGAATCTTAACTTAGAATAATCTCTTAGTAGGTCTCATTATACTGGTGCGATATTCCTATGCAGCCATTTCAGTCGTTAAAAAATATTTCCTGTGATAATATATTATAGTACTACGTAAGATGCCGTGTGACTCATCTTTTGTGTAAGTAATATATATTTAGTAACCACTTACACAGCATTCCTTACAATCGTAAACGTGCTACCTATTAGGTATGCTTCCCAGACAAAAGTTTAACGTAGAATCTGATTTTTTAATAATAACCAGTAGGCTACGATATGATGCATTTTACCATTTTGCTAGGAATTGTGAAGTTATTTGATGAAACATCTTTATTAATCGCACGACCCAAGTTAGATTAAATGTTGATCTTTTTACCTTACTTACCTTTATCTTGTGGACAAGCATGACTTTTTGACTCACATTTTATTATATTTTTTAAATTAATACCTATTCATTATCAACCTATTTAACGTCCCACTGAGGGGTATGAGCCTATCCGTAAAGGGTGTATAGATAGACCTTAGTCATCCACGCGGGCCAGTGCGGATTGGTCGATTTTGAATTTTTTCGCAGGCGTGCGCAGGTTTCCTCGCGATGTTTTCCTTCACCGTAAGAGCGTCGGATAAACGTACATATTATTTCGAAATTCGAAACATTAGTAGTAAGGCAACAGTCTACACCATTGAGCCACTGAAGCTATATTATTAACTAATATTAAATGCGGATATTTCAAACAAACAAACCTGCAGTAACAATTAAAATTGGTACAGTGACCATCCCGTTGCTTTTAAGTTGGACTCAGAAGCATCTATTCTTCAACCGAAAAGTTTTTAAGACCAGCAATTTTAGTTCACTCGTTGCGTAGTTTATTCTAAAAATATTAAACAATTATCTGCTTTTAGAAGATTTACTGTTAAAGAACCCTAATTTAATAAAGATAGTTTCATCCTTAATATTACCAATTAAATGTAAATAATGTGAGACCTCTTGAGATTTTCAGATCATTATAATGCCTAAAGAGAACTTTGTAAAAAACATAAATTATAATCACATTATCAACTCATTAAATGTCCCGAAGGTCACGAGCTACGTAAAGGGTGTCTATAGGCCTATTGAGTCTCTTCGCAGGCGTGCGCAGGTTCCTCACGTTTTCCTTCACAGTAAGAGCATTGGGTATACGTAGATATATCGAAAAATCGAAAAGACATGGCAATATTTGAACTTCCCTCCTTCAGATCGGAAGGCAACAAGCACACAATGAGCCCGAGTTCTTAAGCTACCTAGTTAAAGGTATAGCGACCGCCCCTGCTTTCGCACGGGTGCAATGTTGATCGTAAAAGGACGCTCCCGGATTAACGTTCGGCGTTCGCCGACCAACAAACGCTACGCACGATTTTTTATATTTAATATCTTCGAAAATGTTCATTTAAATCATATGCTGTAAAAGAATACTTAGATCTTTATTCACATGTATTTAAATTGGATAATATACCTCCGATGCGCACCCGCAATGCGACGCCACTTGCGGGACGGCCGTGCAGCAGAATATTTTAATTTCGCCATAAAAAACCAAACGTCCAATTTTAATCATTAAAGACCAAATATTATCTACGTAAACTTTTCTTAGTGATGAAATAATTTATTTTGTTAAGGATTAGTAGCATGAGTAAATAAACGCGTTTTAATGTAGCCAAAAAATTCAATTTTTTAAATAAAAATGGTTGTTGTGCTTCACCATAGGTAGGTATAGTGTGTCGCGGACTTTTTGTAGATTATAATGAGATCTACACTTAGTTAGAACTTTTATAGTTCTATTTTTATAGTTTAGGCAGAATACGCAAAAGCAACTTTTCTGGTAGTTTTTTTCCTTTTTTGTCCGAAAAACCAAAATATCTTACAGAACCTATTTTTTTTCAAATAAATTATAGCCTATGTTATGTGGGATTATTTAGCTTTCAAATGTGAAGAATTTTTAAAATCGGTCCAGTAGTTTTGAGCTATTCATTAAACCAAAAACAGTTTTCCTCTTTATATATTAGTGTAGATTGGTACAAGAAAGTAAGGCAGATTTCTTATCAAACCATTACTATTTTTAGAATTAGGTGCCCAGTTTAGTTATTTAGCGTCGTAGCATTGTAGACAACATTGTTATTTTTTTAAGTATTTGGTTAACTAACCAATGCTAAGTAATAACTGAACTAAGTAATCATGGATAGTAAAGATACGTGAATGTTGTAATTACAAAGATGAATAATTTCAAAAGTTTGTCGTAGTTATATTGGCATATTTGTGATAAGCATCCTGCCAACCCATGACGATGTGATAGGCCATATGACAAACGGGCCCAGTTTTAGGTTCATACGACATAATGTAGTAGTAGGTACCCGCGATATGTTTTGTACTTTTCAAACGTATAAGGGTGAAATCGAGGTCATATTTTGCATGCGGCCAAAATCTGTCATTTTGGGGTTCCTTTAGTTCTATGGTTTCTCAGACCATATTCAAATCATGTATCTGATCCATAGGACTATTATACGGCCGGCTTCGGACTAAAAGATAGTAGCCGGACAAAAACGGCTTCACGTGCCTTCCACGAAGCTCGGAGTAACTTGAAATGACATTTTCCGTTCAACAATCCGACCAAAGACCATTGAGATGGTTGTGCGGTTGTCAACGGAACGGAATAAGTAGACTGTCTGCTACCCATCGAACCCAAAAAGTGTACTAAAAAGACCTGGGGTATTACCACTATCTCTAATACAATATTAACAATAAATACTTCTCCTTTTCTGGTACAAAAATGCTGAAGTATCATTATCATAACATAATACTGTTTTAATAGATGGCGGTAACCAACCCCCTGTACCGTATAATGTAATGTAAGCAAGATGGTTTTAAGACAACATTTTTGTGAGCTTGGGCTCATTGCTGTGTGTGGGCTGTTGACTTTCGGTCTGGAGGGCGCAGGTTCAAATCCTACTACGTACTTTGTCTTTCGAAATTATGTTTACTCAAAATTATACTTTTCGATGCGGGTGCTCTCGAACAAACATTCTGAAATCTATTTTTTGTAGGGAGATAACTCCTGTTTATTATACGATCCCAAACCAACATCCCTTCAATATTAGTTACACGCACAACATTTAGGTATCTATGCCGGGAGATAAGATGCAACAACACGTTTTTTTTATACAGAATAAATCATAAAACAAAGCTCTAAGATACAATTTTACTGTAGCAATTTCATTAATCTTTTGCATGTATTTTCATAAATACTTACTTAGCTCTGTAACCTTCATAGATTCCACTTACAGCAGGTATTTTAATTTCATCTAGTGACGGCAGTGGAAAAGAAAATGGACCCTTATCTCCATCCCTCCATTTCGTTAACAGATTCAATATATTTTCTTCAAGTGTATTCTTTGCTATCAATAATTGAAAAATTAAAACATTTTATTTCAAACTAGAACTATAATTTCACATTGATGTTAAATCAATGGAGCCTTGGATCAAAATCGTTATTTATGCAAGGCTCATCAAACAATGCAAAAAGTAGGCCAAATTGAGAATCTTTTCACAATTTTGTCTAAATTACTTAGAGTACAATGCGTAAGTGATTTGTTTAATTTTCAGTATTTAACCAATTGTACAATTGTGTGCCAAGGTTCCAATTATTGTAAGGATACAAAGGATAATATGCTTAACCCACGTTGAAATAACTACTGTTTGGGAAAGTTCTTTCTGAAATGCCTACTTATTTCTATCTTCGAAAAATGTGACTCGTATAATAGGGATTGAACATTACTTGCAATGACATTTGATTCAATCATAGGTACTTCCTCCAAGCATACCTACATTATAATAAAAACATTGTAGTGTTCCAGAACAATCACCATTCCTATGCGTTCTAACTGGTCGATCCGTAACACTTTTACATTACATAAGTAAATAATTTAAATTAAAATATTGTAGGTATTAACCAACATTGAATTTTGGGTCCCAAGCCAATATCACCTACTCATAGACCTCATAGTACCTACATCCTGCCGAACAGCAAACGAGGTAATCGCGACTTCAAACGTTTCGGTCAAAAGTCCTTTAATGATGAAAGTCATTGGAGCAGGCACGTAGTGGACACTACGGCTAATTTGAGAACGTAGGTACACAACTTAGAAACTTACTACTTATATTATCATAATACGAGAACTAAGTAATTATTATAATGTTGTTATAGTCAGCTGACTGTGCAACATGATCCCTAAAAGATATAGAAAATTTGTAGTTTAGGAACTAAAGTAGAACTACAAGTACATGCTTTTCTCGGTTAACATAATTTTATCATTTTAAAATTTACGTCTGTTTATGTGTAAGTAAATATTACTCACGTTTTGTATCAGCTCCGTAAACTAGCGAACTGAATAATGTCAAAGTAACTAAAATCACTTTAAAGGTCCGCATCTTAAGATAATTGCAGCACCGACTAAGACAGTTTGTCACGAAACTCCATATTTATACTTGATAACTATTACCTACTCTTATATTGGCGTGCTTTACGTAGATCACCCTTTACAGATATTTGTCTCGATGTGTACTGAGTACCAACAAGTTAAATGGATGAATCAGAAATTACATGTACCTCAGTCAGTGTTATCATAAGGGATACCTAACATTTTACTGTTAGCAAACATGATAATACAATTGCCGTTATTTAGGTGGAAGGTAAATGTTACGACTTTATAATCTCATGAGAATGAAACTGGTTCGTTCGTGATAATCTTCACTTGAAAATTGCCGGTCAAGGGCGATATAAGTAGTACCTACTCACTATTTATTTATTGGATTACAGAGAAACAAAATGACTAGTTTGTCCACAATAGAAGTCGTGAACGAGAACATTAATTTTTTTTGTGGATACCAATAAGTAGATCAAAGAATTAATCAAAGCCTTAAAATTCCTAGGCTACTAACTAAGTGTACTTTTTCTTATCGAATCGATATGGATGCACAAGTTAAATGTGGTAATGCGACCAATATTGGGCCACTTTAATCGCCTTTCATTTCCCATCCAGAGGTCCGGAAACCGCACGAAGATGGACAGTTCGACAGTAGGTGTTTCGTTGTCTGAGGAGCGCCACAATCGCACAGAATGCTTTTGAATATCCCATCCTACCCATTTTCACGGTACGGCCAACACTTGCCCGCAGTATTTTATAGGTTTCTAGATCGCCCTAGAAAGACCACCACCCGGAGGCAGCTCTTCAGCCAAACGGGGGTATCTAGACGAGGTCGGGAATAATTAATTCCACCACATCAGCCTGGCTTTAGACGCCTCTGCGGGATTTAATTGCGACTGCTCGAGAAAGCAATTGCGACTCCTGAGACGCGGCGGATGCGAAGCTCTCCCGTACAAAGAATGCCTAAGGTCCACCATCTGATTATATTCTTTGACAGTGGAAATCACCCTGCGTCGCACTATAGGAGGAACAATGCCGGACAGCTGGTAGACGGATAAGAACGGTGCAGTTAGAAAAGAACCCGTTACAATTCAGCACGAAGCATAGGGCATGGCCAGTGAGTGGCGGTAAGATGACGCAAGATGTTATCAGGGTAACACACCTTGGATCTCAGGTTTCGACAATTCCTGCGGTAAGTTAATGAGCAATCCAAAGTGACACCTAGATATTTAGGTGTAAAATTATTTTACTAAGGCCCGCATTCCAAAACAAAACTCAAGCTTTATTGATCTTTACTTAAATAAAGTTAGATAGGGATGCCGCTCTTTATTATAGAGCAATCCCTTTCTTCTTCTATAAAGTAAAGATCTTCGCTTGAGATTCGTTATAGAATATGAGCCTAAGTAAGTACATTTAGGCTTGTATTCGCACTTAAACAAAGTGTTGAGTTTCCCACGGGGAAACTATATAGTAAAAATCACATCGTTCGATTTTTCCCAGCTTAGTTAGGAGATTGCTGAATCACTGGTCGTCTAAAAGAAAGATGGTTGTTGTGTGGGCCGTCGACTTTCTCGTATCCGTTAGTGTAAGTAGGTACCTAAATTATTATTATTCAAGTTTCGGAATAACTAAATTTCCGAATTTATTTATATGACGCGTGATTTCATCAACTTATATTGTCGTTTAGAAATAAATTTAATAGGTTTATTAAATTGGCAATTTTTAACAAACCTAAAAAAATATTTTTCCAAATTTTTTCGCTCTTATAATTTACCGCACTGGGCACTAGCTACGATTGTCCCTAGTGTAAATCCCCGACTGTACTACACTATATAACGTTTAGCGGGTGCTATCTTCATGCAGAACAATGTTTGTGTTTCACATAACTGTTTATGTTGGTTGTATTAGTATTGAATAAATTTATAACAGAAAATAATGACTGCTTACTGTTATAAATTAGTGCGCAGGGCACACGTCACCCGAGACGACAGATATTGGGTCTCTTATTCCTGGTAATTTTACCAGCTATAGACTCGGAGTCGTCTAGGTAGGTACTACCACCGCAGTGCCAGATATCGTCCCGTGAAATAAGTTTGTTTTGCAATTCTGTCTTTTTGGTGGTACCTGCTTAAACGCCTCACTCGGCAGTTTGTAAATCCGTATGAATACATATTATAATAATAATGATATGAAACAAACCGCTCAGCTGTTTAAGCGGTTCAATTCCCGGGCAGTACAAACATTTGTGTGCATGAACATGTCTGTTTGTAATGATCTGGGTGTTTTCTATGTAGGTATAATGTGTATGTTTTTACAAATAGAGATCGTTATTATATATATAGTTCGTTTTTCGGCCAGATAAACTAAGTGCAAATGGCGGTGGCTTGGGGCTCGAAAGATTTTTTCTACGAACCCCTTATAACTCTGACGATGCTATGAGAAAAGTTATTTTTTCGAACGTTTTTGTTTTAATAAAAAGTGTAAAAATTAGATCCAAAACCCGTAACACGTTCAAACAATTCAAACCTAACAGAATGCACAGTGTGCACATATCGACGGTAAAAAGCGAAACTGCTATGACCCCCATATAAGTTATATGCGGGTTACAGCAGTTTCGCTTTTTAGCGTCGATATATCAATATAATTACGTATTATCATCATCAGCTCATTCAACCGAGGGGCACAAGCCTATAGTATAGGTCTTAGTCGTTCATGTGGGCCCAGTGCGTATTGACCGACTCCACACCAATGTGCCACCGACGACACGCCAACTGTTCAACTTTTTATGACTAAAAATTTATAAATTTATTCCAATAGTGAATATGTATATAGATATCACAAAAGTTACACACACTATCAAAATGTTTTGTACAGCCTCTCTTATAACCTTGGCTTGTTCCAAATGGAACGAATTAAAAAAAAAAGTTGTCAACAGTTAAGTGACAGCCGACAGGACAGCACTTATCTGACATTTTGTAGCTAAGATAATTTGTTTGCTGAATTTTTCTGGTGGCGGTGATGACCTATTCTTAAAATAGAAACTTTACCAGCTTAGGCTAAGAAACTCTTGAATTATCATGTTAAATGCTGAAAAAGCGTGCTACGAAAAATAAATACTTTGACTGTATAAACTAATAGAAGATGGGCAGCCAAAATAGACCTCAAGAAATCTATCAACATTTTAAAAAAATGTTAACTTGGTCTTACCTAAAAGGCTTGGTTATTAATCCTGGGCAACTTCCATTTGTAGCCCTCCTAATTATTATTGCGGAGCTGATAATCAACATATTGATCGTGGAAAGGGTTCCATACACAGAAATTGACTGGAAAGCATATATGCAGGAATGCGAAGGTTTTCTGAATGGAACACTCGATTACAGTAAACTACGCGGAGACACGGGACCGCTTGTATACCCGGCAGGTTTTGTTTACTTATATTCTTTATTCTATTTTATCACAAGCCAAGGGGAGAATGTCAGACTCGCCCAATACATTTTTGTAGGTATTTATTTATTGCAACTATTTTTCGTTCTTAGGATTTACATCAAATCCAGGAAAGTACCACCATATGTACTTGTTATAACAATTCTTACATCTTATAGAATCCATTCTATTAATGTTTTACGTTTATTCAATGATCCCATAGCTGTCTTGTTTTGTATATTGCATTAAACTTCTTTTTGGATTCAAAATGGTACTTGGGAAGCATTTTCTATAGCTTAGGAGTCTCTGTTAAAATGAATATTCTCTTGTATGCTCCTGGTCTCTTTTTCTTTTATCTTGTGAACTTGGGCTTAAAAAATACTATAAAACAACTTTTTGTTTGTGGTTTTTTGCAAATACTTTTGGGTCTGCCCTTTTTAATAAGTGCACCTGTAGCATATTTAAAAGGAAGCTTTGATGTTGGCAGGGTTTTTAATCATACTTGGACAGTAAACTATAGATTTATGGATGTAAATGTTTGAAAGCAAATGTTTTCACTTAACATTAATGGGTATACATATAATGTTTTAATTATATTTATGCCAATGTGCATTCAGTATTTCAAAAGTTACTGCAGATTGAAATATGTTCAACAACAGGTGCAACCTCAGATTGATGCTAAAACCTTGAAAACAAAAGAAAGCTAAATTAAATAAAGAGGCTAAGAAAAGTAATGAAAAAAACTGAAGATGAGACACTAACCAAAGAGCAAGAAGATTTCTTGAACTCTTTTGAATCAGTATTGAAAAAGTCATCCCATAAAAGTGGAAAAACTGTGCAAAAAAGAAACAAGAAACTAATGAGGAAAAAATTATAGTATTAACTTTGACATTTTATCACAGCTGTTTATACTTCCAATGTTTATTGTAAATTTTATAGGAATAGTGTGTGCTAGAAGTCTCCATTATCAATTCTATTCATGGTATTTTCACAGTTTACCATATTCTTTGGTCAACTAATTATTCTGTAATAACCAGATTTTTAATTTTAGCTCTTATTGAAATGTGTTGGAATACTTACCCAAGTACATACCTTACAAGTGCCTTACTTCATGTTTGCCATATCTCAGTACTATATGGAGTTTATAGAATTATCTGCAGAGTTGAAACTAGTGTCCAAAGTACAGTAATATTATTTCAGAAAATTTGTGCTATCTAGAATATTTTATTTAAATGGTTTTTTATTATATATTTTTTCATAATGCTAGATTTGTTTTCATTTTATTTTGTTCTTTAAAGGTAATAAAGCGTTTTAATAAAATTATGAGTTTTAATTATTAAAGAGATTAAAATTTTAAAAATGTAAGGTTCCAAGGCTAAATTATATTTGCGTTTGCGCGCCTCATGACCCGCAAACGCAATATTTTTATTATTAATTACCCACTAGTAAAAATCAAGCTAGCAGCTGCTCACTGGTATGGACTGTTGCTTCCGATCTCGAGGCTGCAGGTAACCCCGCCACGTAATGATGTCTTTTCGAAATTTTCTAAATTGGATACGTTTATCCAACGTTCTTAACGTGAAGGTAAGCATCGTAAGAAACCTGCGCACGCCAACAAGAAATTTAAAGGATTTGCGTGAAGTCGGCCAATCCGCACTGAGGACGCCTAAGGCTATTCACCCGTTATAGGTAATCTCATGCTACGATGATGAAGTATCTGGCAATGCTAACTTAATTCATTTTAGTTTTTTCAATAATTACAATGAGAAGTTACACTAATAAGAATAAAAATTTGAGTATCAATTTTTTTTTCACAAATCCTTCATGCGTCATCCATCAAGGAGCTTCGCAAAATATATCTTGCCACATCAATTAAGGTCTTGCGCCTCTGGATAGATCTAATATACTCCAGTATAGTACAGATTGAAATGTTAGTGCCTATATTCTATAGGTAACCGTAACCATTTTACCTGTCCTCTACACTATTTGCGAAGTTGAATGAATACAATAGTGCACTTCGGCTTACTTAGTCCTACTTTAGCTTGCCTCTGGTGACTTCCATTTGTTGACCATTTTTAGGACCTAGTAAAAAGGCTCGAAGCTGGATCACAAAGTACTACACTACTACTCGGTCGGTCTCAGACTACTTCGCGACTAGTGTATAGGAAGCATTATTCTGTTATATATATGACTTATTGGCAAATCTATTTTAATAATAATAATTCCTTTATTTGCCAGAATATAGTAACAAACAATGTGGTCTTAAATAATATAAAATGTCTTGTCATATTCTGTAATAATATTAATTAATGTATTTCAAGAGTAACTTAAAAAATACATGTTAATATTGTGTTAAAAAAACAGCTGTGAATCCTCTTACTTAAAAAGACATTATGTAATATACTATCAGTAATATTATACGAAGCTAGGGCGGATTTGTGGCAGTCACATAGATTAAGGATTAGCGCGCTACGCTGTCAGTCATCAACCTGTCTGTTGACTATACTCGTAGTTTCCACCATTTGAGTTCGGCAAAAGAAAACGGTTGAAATGCAGTTCAGATACCAAGACATGTTAGGAGTAAAATTGAGAGACAAAGTATGAAATGGAGTCACTCTCTTCAACCTATCGCAGTCCACTGCTGGACTCGGGTCTCCCTCATTTTGCGCCAGATATCCTGGTCCTCCGCTCTTCTCATCCAGCCCTCCACCAGCGACAATATCGCAAGTCGTCAGTCCATCGGGCCGGAGGGCGTCCTACGCTACGCTTGCTAAGATGCGGTCTCCACCCAGAACTCGTCTGCTCCAACGGCCATCGGTTTTGTGACATACGTGACCAGCCCATTGCCATTTAAACTTGCTAATACTGCGGGCTATGTCGGTAACTTTAGTTCTCTTACGGATTAAATCATTTCTGATGCTCTCCGTAAGCGAGACTCTAAACATAGCTCGCGCCATTGCGCGTTGAGTGACTAATAAATGGAGTAACAAGAGAAAATTGTAGAGTGGTAAAAGTATAGACTAGAATAAGGTAGGCAACATGGTTTAGTTGCAAGGATAACGCTCAAAGTTAATACCATATGTATGGATTGTTTTATATTTAGTTTTTAGTGTTTGAAACACATAAGAATTTGCTTTTAAGATGTGGCTAAATAGAAACATCAATTATCTAAATATTTGTAAATGTTGGCCTTTTATAATAGAATTAGAGGTAACCATTGACGAATTGTACTAGAATACTCCAAATGAGACATTTTCCACCTTATATAATATTTAAATGGAATGTGTATTACAATGTACAAATTCCGAAAAGTATGATAAGGATTTCAATAAAAGAGATATTGTAAGCATTTTGAGATTGTTTATTATGAACCATATTAATACAACTAATCAAAAGAAATCTAATTATAAACTTAAATTTAGAGATTTGAGGCGCATAAATACTTCCTCTGATATCACAAAACCACCGCAGCTCGGATCTAACGCCTCTTTGCCCAAGCTTACCCATGACGTAGCAGTATTACCCATCATTATTATTTATATCTTATATATTTTTTTACTATATAACAAAGCTATATAAACAGTTAAAAATATTTTTGAATATTTACGAGTCACGCTGCCTATATATTTCGTCGGGCCAATGCTAGAAATAAACGAGGGAAGCAGTCAATGCGCTGTTAAATTAGGCCTTTACTTGAAGACGGTAAAAAACGTTAAATAACAGATTCAGAAGTAAAGGTTGGTTTTGTCTATATTAACTTGTGGTCTGCAGATCTATTTAAGACAATGATGATGTATCTTTCTCAGAGACATGAAATATTTATGAGTCTTCTATGTAAAAAATTATATGTACTTGTTTGTGCAGACCTTTTAATCGGTTATTCTCCCGCAACGAAATATTACTGCTTAATGAATATTACTATTCAGTCAAATATACCCAATCATGTAGATACAAAACATACGTCAACAATAATACAAAACATACCGATGTGTAAGTTTGTACTAGTAAGTACGAAATAGTCTTTACAAATGAGTAGGGTTATGGCATTCGCAAAATAGAAAGACTCACCGTCGAGATACGACGAGAACAACGACAGTCTTACATAATTGGGCTTACAACTAAAGGGGAATAGATAACAATGGCAGCGAGCGTTTAGACGAAGCCGAAGTTTTTAGTTTTGATGGCTAACAACAGTTTGTGTTTGAGTACGTGGCGCGACGAGTACAGCGGTATGTAGAGGCGGGAGATGCACGTGTTGGCGGTGGGCAGGTGCGCGTCGTCCGCCGGACGGATCGTCACCGACGGCATCGGCTGGAAGCCCTCCTCCGACGCCGGCAGGGCGGGGGACCCCGTCCAGAAGTATACCTGCCACGGATCACAGTCGTGTTAGCACACTATTGGTTTACTTACAAAAATAATTATATATTGATAGAGCTGAACTCCTCTATAATTGGTACATGAATCATAATTTTAAAAATATAACACTGTAATATTATATGTATGCATATTGCATTGTTGGCGAATCTAAAAAAACTGTTGATAAAAAGTTCTAAATTTCAGATAGTGTTTGAAATCGTAGGAAACGGTAACAGGTTTTGCTTAATTTTCAATATACATATTTCGGCATTGAGACAGCGCAATCTAACCCTAATCTAAGCACGGAACTCATACAATGGATATATGTATATTTATCTATTCAGTATCCTGTGTAGACACTTTTTCTATGAATAACTACCTATTTTATTATACTTAGAAATACCCATATCAATACAAATTCACATGTCGTGGTAGAGTCACAAAAAAATATGATTATAATAACAATTGACGATTCAAAAGTAACAGATTTATTTGAATAAACATTTTTTTCATTCTTTCTTTCATGTTTATGCACTTGTATGTATTACCTGTGTGTAATATATACCAATATATAATATTTCCTAACCACGTCATACAAAATTTGCTATAAATATAAAATAAGGAAATTACCAAGTCTTGTCGTTCTAAATGTGTCATCTTATCGACGATAGCCACAGCCAGCGCTTGAATCGCGCCAACCGCTCCGGAGGTTCTCCACTTTCGTCATTGAAGCTAGTATATGATACAAGAGCAGCTACATTAATGTCTCCTACGCCATTGAGTAAAAGTCGCAAGTCCTCGGCGGTCAATCCTTCTAGTGCCGATTCAGGCAGCACGTCGAGAACTCCTACACGCATAGCCTGTAATAATAATTGTGTTATATTAAAATAATAGTGTAGCCGCATTATTAGTCCACTACCAATAATTGTAAAAAAGTAATTATATCGATATCATAGTAAGCATAAATACAATCGACACACAAAACTTCTGTCGATAGTATCGATACTATTGAAGACTCGAAGCTTAATATCTAATAAACTATTAAAAGCACATGACATTCCATTTTTGAAGCAATAAAAAAAACAATAGTACCGATGGTGTACTGACAATAACGATAGTATCGAGGCCTATCGATATTATTGATGATATTCAAGGTATCGATAGTTCGGCAACACTGTAAATCAACATCATCACCTATAACGTCCCACTGCACAGACTAGGCCTTCCCACAAAACACAGCCATGGGGTGAGAGAAATCACCATAATTAATTATAAGGGAATATTGAAGTACAGCAGAGAACATTTAGCTTACCTCCAAGGCCTTCTCTTGTGAAAGTAACATCCTATGCTGGGCATATTTGCGCACGTAATCGTAAACATTGAGCGCGGTGACTTCTAATTCTCGACCGCCGGGAACCAGTTCAACACAGCCTCCACCTTCTTCTTCGCACATTTCCAAACTGGAAATAAAGTATTCATTTAAATATATTATGAAGACACATACCTATTGAAATAATTTTCGAAGTACGTATTTTACGTGTTCATTTTAGTATTTTTAAGGAGATACTTTTTATAATTAAAATTGAATGTATTTACAAAAGTAACTCAATGATTTATTAAAATCAGCATCTATCAAGATATGAATCCTTTAAATTTGATTAACAATTAAATACTAGGAAATAAAACATTGCTAACAATGTAATCATAAGCTCTGTTTAATTTACAAATCACCACAACTAATTCTAATAAGGATGTCAAAGGTGCAGCATATTTTTTCAAGGAACTCAAGAAAACCTAACTACACATGATGCATCACTGCCGAACAGCGAATAAGGTTCAGGCGAGCATTAGTTTAGCAGTGACGTGGTTAATCAAAACTAGGTTTCAATTTTTACAAAACACTCACAACATATTTGTGATCTTAATCCAATAATCATCAATAAAATTCACCTACTTTGTATATGTTGCCTTATATTATACAAACTAGATGCACATTCACGAAGAAATATCAACCAAAAAATGTCCAAGTCGCTTGATACATACGTTGACACATGCTATATTAAGACATGAAATTATTCATTAAAATTTTGACCTTAAGGTATCATTAAAAATACAAAATCAAAAGAACCAGCATACTACTATGCCACTTTGACATGTAGCGACGTGATTATGAATGAACATTTTGCTCAAATTGCGATAGGCAACATTTTGCCGCGGTCACTTTTTGAGTGAGATTGTGCATCTATCTAGTTTATTGTTTATCTAAGTATGTTTAATTATAATTACCTAAAGTTGAGATCTAGCGCGGCAAACAGCGAGTGCGAGTCTCCCGTCTCCGCGTCGACGACGAGCTGCCGCAGGCTCTCGTACACGACCGGGTCGAAGAACGCCAGGTCGTGGAAGCGTACCGGCCGCCCCAGCAAGTACTTCAGCACGTGCCGGTTCAGGAACATTGGACACAACTCGTTTTGCAGAAGGCACAGGCCGATTATTCTGTGAACAAATCACAATGTAACTATTGGTGCTTGCACGTAACAAATCGTTAGACAAATTGAATGGTGGATTGACATGATAACACATAAAACAGTGCCATAAAATTTGCTGCGTTTGGCCTTTTTAAGATTTTTCGATCATCTCCGTTGATAACGGGAGTGCCATAATATTCAGACAATAGGATAAAATTAAGTGTCTGTTTGGACGCTGTCTCCTAATAATATTATGTATCCGAGTCGTACTTAGCCAGCAATTTAGTTTAAACTAAATTGAATAGAAATTATTTAAGAAAAATCGCACTGCAGTTTCCCTTGCGAAGATCTCTTTTTCTGGAAAATTATGGTATAAAAAAATGGCCAAGCGCGAGTCAACTAGCCCGTGGAGGAACCGCAGCAAGTAACAATAAATAAAATGATTTTTATTTACTTCGGCACTTTTCTATAGATTTAATATAAAAACAATGTGGTTCACCATTTATAACGTATAAAAAAACTACACACCAGAAATCGTTCAAACTAAATTTCGTTGTTAGATTTCATGATCATGTACATCACATATTTTTTTGATTCTATCAACCCCATTGTTTAGAAATTATAGAGGGGGACACACAAACACACACACACTTTTTTCAACTTTGGAAGTGCTTCTTTCGCAAACTATTCAATTTATAAAAAGATACCCCAAAAGGGGGGGGTTACGATGAAAAACAAATTTTGAGATTCAGTTCAATGTATAGGGGAAATTTTTTTTTTTCAAGTTTCTTGTCAAAACCTTATAGCAGTTCACAGAATACATATACTTACAAAGTTTGAATAGCACTACATGCTTATAGTTTCGGAGAAAAAAAGGGTGTGACATACGGACGGACAGACAGACATAACAAATCACTAGGGTTCCGTATTTTGTAATTTGGCTACGGAACCCTAAAATAGCCTACATGTTATTCTGCTGTGTAATTTGAATTCTGAAACTACACACATCTCATTACACATTCACATTTTTTAAGAGCCCATTTTGTGTCACGTATCGATGACGTTGGCGTGCAGGGCAACCAAGTGCTTGTCATGTATAGACGACGTTGGTGGTCAAAAGGTTAATCTCTGGTGAACATGAGTGCATAGTGCACATTACCTGCCAACATTGCGGAATGCGTTGATCCGCTCCGGGGTAGCCCGCCCCTGCCTCGGCGAGTAGTAGCCTCGTTTCCCGGGCGCGTAGAACAACGGCGCCGCGTCATCGGCCGCCGCCGACGGACCGCCCCCGGACCCGCCAGAACCACCCGCTCGCCCCACTACCGCGCTCCGACAGCGAGAACACGTCCAGATCTGAACCACAAAACATTGAATAATGTTTACTAGCCAAAATGTCCTTAACCCACAAGCACAATTTTTCAATATAAAACTGAAAACAGCAGTTTAGTCAGTATCTTAGATGAACAAACAAGCTAGATGCACAATCACGAAGCAATATCACCAAAAAATTCCGAGCCGCTTGACACATGTTATATTTATGACATAAATATTATTTTTTTATGTTATAAGCGTACAGGACGGTCTGGACGCTCACCTGATGGTAAGTGATACGCCAGACCATGACAGAGCGGCATTAAAGGATACCAACAACAGACAGACAGTTTTTATCCTCCATCAATGCCGCACTGCGCCCGTCACCCGAGACAACAGATGTTGTCTCTTATACCCGGTAATTTCACTAGCTACAGTGCCCTCATCTCAAAACACAAAAGTGCATAACACTCCTGTTTCACGGGATGATATCTGGCACTGCGGTGGTACCTACCTAGACGACTCAGTATCGAGTCTACCACCTAGTAAGAATCATGATTCATAAAAATCTCTTGACCTTAAAGCATACTACAATGTCACTATGACATGTAGCGAGCGATGTGATTATGAATGAAAATTTTGCTTAACTGACGGATGGGCATAATTTTGCCGCGGACACTTTTTGAGTGAGATTGTGCATCAAGTTAGTTTATTGTTTATCTAAGGGTAGTATAAAAAACACAGCTAGACTGCAAAGTAACCTTAACATTGAAATGACAATCTCTTCTCTTCAACCTATAGCAGTCCACTGCTAGACATAGGTCTACCCCATTCTGCGCCAGATATTTCGGCCCTCCCACTTTTCTCATCCAGCCTCCGACAGCGATCTTTTGCAAGTCGCCGATCCTTCGGACCTTATGCTACCCTTGTCAAGGCGCCAGAACTTGCAATTGTAACATTATAGTCATCAGCCTATCCTCTTCGACTGATCTAACTATAGGATACGGACCCTCACAAATAGCAAAATAAATAAAATAAAACACAACGTCAAAGGTGTGAACATCATCTCTTTAGCCAGATTTTTGTCATGTGATTAAAGCAGATTGGTGGGTGACTACTTTCCTAAGATTGTAGCCATGCCCGAGGCCTTAACGTGCCCTCCGAAATACGGAATCATCTTTCGTTCGGATAATTAGAGGATTCAACCTGTATGTCTTAGCCACACTCGGAAAAATCAAACAAAATGACTTCACTTGACTTTGAATAACATGCCTTTGAAGCATAAAGGTACTCGAGACAAAAATTTTCAATCTTAAAACTATCTATCGAATAAAGTTTGCCAAAAAATGACCCACAAACACCCAATAATTTATATAATAATAATAATAGATTACCGTATGGTATCTCACCAAGTATCGCCTCCGAGGGGTGCATAACTATGAGATCCATCGCCTCGCGCACTTTCTGCCGGAGAGCGTCCTCGCTCGCCAACAACACAAGCAGCTGAGCAGGCGTCAGCTCCAGCAACATGCCAGTAATTTTGCCAGCAAATGTTGGATGGAGTGAATGAACCTAAAAATTGCATTCAGTTATCTTATAAGCGTGCATTTACTGTGCGCTTCAAGCTGTAATCCTCATATTTGGAATATAAATGAAAACTTATTTTGACAAAATCAATTCGATAGTCTTTATCGATTGCATGCATCAGAGGTGATGATTCCAGCTTGACGTTCAAGCCATAATCCTCACCAACCTTTAGCTATAACTCCGAAACTAAAGTGGTACTATATTTTTTACTTGGCCGAGTATTTACCACTATATCAGAATTATTCTTTAGCGTTATCAAAATTCGATTTTGTTGTGATTTCAAATATAAGGATTACAGCTTAAAGCACACCATTTTCTACTGAATTTTAAATAATAGTCCAATTATCATCTGCTTGTAAGCATACCACGGCGCCGCATAGGCGTTCCCGTAACCTATAGCGCAGGCCCAATGTTTATTGATGGGTGTTAACAACCATAAAGTAGTTGTATTGCTATTTAATAATAAGTTATTAATATTATTATATTATTAATCACTGATTGCTATTACGTGTACAGGCACTAAATTCATAAAAATATGGTTTAGAAGACAATTGAAATTGTATTCGCTGCCTAATTAATATATAATTTCATATATTTTCAAGTTTAATATAACTTTATATTTATTTTACATTTTAGGAAAACTTACAGCTAATATTTTAGAAAAATAATAAATATAAATATTGAAGGCTTTTTAAAAGTTTCCCAAATATATATATTTACCTTAGGATAAAGTCTTTCGCCTAGTTGTGCTTGGTGAAGCGTCAAATGTTCGTTATGACCGCCCGGCCGTTCGCCACTGTACCCGGCCCCTTCGGTACCAGGCGCAGCCTGTATAAATGGGATAAATTTATAAAAAAATGGTATTTAATATAGAAAAATACAAAATTGACTCACGACGCTGCCGAATATTATTGAAAACATATTCATTGTATAGTTGATGTGGCTTTATTATAATATTGTATATTCGCTATGTAAGTTTAAGGGCATGTAAGGTAATTAACTTTATACTTTAGTGTAATTTGATTTTTGGTACAAAATATTACAAAAATGGGAAGTTAATTCCACAAGTGGTGCAACTGGGTTTGCTCAGAAGCGGCATTCTTCTAATTCACATCTAAATTATTGTAATGTGTTTTTTGTTAATTCTATGTAACTAACCTACTTTGTGCAATAAAATAAATTATTATTTATGATTATTATGATACCTGTGGCGAATATGGTCTGGCGTCGATACTAAGTACACGTCGAGGTTCTCTGGCGGCGGGCGTCTAGGCGGGGGCCTTCGGGCGTTCGCCTTCAGCTCTCTTTCGAGCGGGCACCGGCACCATACTGCGGCTATGCAAACATACGCATTACAAAATTATTTTTCATATTCTTAGGTGAATTTATCAGCT
>PQWD01012772.1:0-33695 GCA_019425675.1 Leucinodes orbonalis | reverse complement strand
GATGATGATGATGATGAGCGCACACGCGCACACAGCACGCACGGACGCACGCCCACAACACCACACACACAATTTAACACCTTTTAATAAGATCATCATCATCATCATCAGCTCATTAAACGTCCCACCGAGGGCACGAGCCTACCCGTATAGGGTGATTAGGCCTTAGTCTCCACGCGGGCCAGTGCGGATTGGACGACTTCACGCACAACCTTCGAATCTCTTCGCAGGCGTGCATGGTTTCCTCACGATGTTTTCCTTCACCGTAAGAGCGTCGGATAACGTACATATATTTTCGAAAATTCGAAACACATTGGTACGTGTCGGGATTTGAACTCAGCCCTCCCGGTAGGAACGCGACAGTCCACCCACTGAGCCGACGCTCTCGCTCTTTTAATAAGATAACTGGACAATATGTACTGAATGGATTGTATTTGGACGCTTCCGACCCGATAGACCGACGACTTGCGAAAGGTCGCTGGTGAGAAAAGCGGAGGACCGGGATGTCTGGCGGAAAATGGGGTAGATCTAATGTCAGCAGTGGATTGCAATAGGTTAATAGGATATGATGTATTTTGTTACCGTGGCAAAAATAAATAAATATATACAGTAAGTATATTTAATACTGTAAAACTAATTGGCGATACTACACAAAAGCGTGCAAATAGTCTTTAATTCAGCAAGATGGATGTCAACTGCAAGGGACGGTCCGCGTGGAAATCATTAGGGGAGCCCTTCGTTCAGCAGTGGACATAATTAGGCTGTAATGATGATGATGATGAGTCTTTAGTTCGTTCAAAATAACCGAAAATTTAAAATACAGTAAATGCGTATAGAACATTTTTAATTAACTTATTTCCATAGTAACGTTGTAATGGGCAACATTTGATGCGAGTTTCAAAGGGGAAACCTCGATCCTGTGGCTATTAATTTGTTTAAATCAGCGTTATTTGGTTTTATTCGGAATAACCGCACACGCAGGGCTGTCATCTAATAAATTGTTATTATATGAATTAATTTACTGTTATTTTTTATCATTACTACAATTTGGCAAGCTTTTAGTGTGAGTTGTCAAACTCATATTGCTCCTATTTCAAGTTCGAGCAGGCCTTTTTATAAAAAAGGGAGCCAAACAAGCATGCGGGTCTTCTGATGGAAAGTGTCCCCCGCCATATACATTGTAACACAGAACTCACAGAGATGCGTTGCCGGCATTTTGAGTAATACGCTCTATCTTTAAAGGACGCTACATATCGCTCTTATCATTTTGATGATTTCGTGATGAAGCTGACTTTTTCAAAGTGAAATATATAAATCGTCCATTGGAACGTTAAATTATATATACAAAGTTGTAACAAATGAATTTTGGTGTCAAATAATATTAATATTGCACTGACAGTACCAGACCTTAGAGGCAGCTACGTAGCGAGTATTTTTGTTGATAATTATTCATTAATCATGTTTTAATATGCACAAAGTGAACACATTGTGCATTTATATTATTAATGTATCTTTAGATTATTATAACGAACTTATTTTATATACTCTTTTCGGGCGATTAATATGTCGTTTATATTTTTTTAAAACAAATTAAGGTTAAATTTTGTAATAATTTTTTGAATAGCAGGTATAACTCGCGATATTGCCCACAGTAAATAATTTTCCCAAGTAATACGTAACCTTTCTGTTCACCCGCTTTTCTAATTCAGTCATCACCAGCCACCTTTCGTGAGGTCTACGCTTCACCTGTCAAGACGCGGTCACCACTCAAGAACTTGTCTGCTCCAAACGGGCTCCCTCTGTTATGCCTCTTTATAAACGTATAACCAGCGTAAAAGAGCTTTGTGGTGCTGCTCCAACAGCCTCTATTCTTAAGAAACAAATTACCGGCTTTTAATTAAGCTTCTTGTTGTGATTAACCGATGAAGGTAACGAAGGCGCGACCCCCTCTCCCTATATTTTATTTTCCCTTTTAACATTAAATGGGATTACTTTCGTTCAGGTCAACCGTTTGCTCGTTGCCTACCTTACTCTCCGTCTATTGCAGGCCACTGCTGGACCTGGTCTCCCCCATTCTACGCCAAATATATCCGGTTATATTGATTTTCTTATCGGCGTGCACTAGCGATTTTACAATCATTCAGTTTAGGTTAATAAACATTCATTAAAAATGTCAAAATAATTAACACTGTTTCGGGTTAGTTAGATAAGATACGACGACGAAACATAGGCCACGTTGGTCATTACCGCCGGATAAAATCAATAAAAAAAAATTAATGATCATCAATATCATATAAAATAGAACACGGTATATACCTCACGTAGGCGAGTAACATGTAGCCGACGACACGTTCGTGAGCGGTCCACGGACGCCACTTAAAATTACTTGAGTTTTTGCTTTTATTTAACCCGATATTGTATTTCATTTGGTGAGGTTTTAATGATATTACAAAGGTAGTAATAATAACATTTACTTTCTTCATGACACGTGTTGGCATTATTTGATGTGACGATTCAGAGTTTGCCCAGAAAATCAAAATTGTATTATCTCTCGTCTTAAAAATTACGTGAATAATGTTAAGGAAACAAATCCAAAAGCAAAGAGTTTTTCATTTTTAACAGTAAAAGAGGTTGAAGCGTGCTCTAATTTAAAACATAAATTGCCAATTGCTACAGAAAGAGCTGGCTGCTAGTATTGATTGTTTCATAAGAACAATCTTTTCGGTTTTCGTTTTTAAAATATCTCAAGTTGGTTCTTTAACTTTGTGAATTTGTATAAACACAACGTTGTCTTCTTTGCACTCATTTTAGGTTCCGTAGCCAATGGCAAAAAACGGAACCTTATAGATTCGTCAAGTCTGTCTGTCTGTCTGTCCGTCCGTATGTGAACACCTTTTTTTCCGAACTATAAACACATACTATTCAACTTTGTGAGTATATGTATTCTGTGAACCGTTATTAGGTTTTGACAAGAAACTTGAAAAAATAATAATATATTTTGGGGTTCCCCATACATTGAACTGAAACCCAAAAAAATATTTTTCCTTGAACCCCCCCGGGTGGGGTATCAATGTGTAGAACTTAAAAAATGATATCGAAGTTTCTAATATATTTTTTTATAATTAAATAGTTTGCGCGAGAGACACTCCCTAAGTTGAAAAAAAATTGTGTCCCTGTAATTTCTAAACTATGGGGTTGATAAAATCGAAAAAAAAGTGTGATGTACATTACCATGAAATCTAACAACGAAATTTAGTTTGAACGATTTCTGGTGAGTAGTTTTTTTTACGTCAAAAACGGTGAACCACTATTTTTCATATTAAAGCTGTAGTAGGTGCCTAAATAATAAAAATTACTTTATTTTATGTTACTTGCTGCTGCGGAACCCTCCATGGGCGATCCCGACTCGCGCTTGGCCAATTTTTCTGAGTAAAACTAGTCTTTCACGGGTGTCAGTATCACATAAATCATAATCTCGTTACAGCCTTAAATGTTTACTACTGAAGGAAGGCCTCCCCCAATGCACGCGGACCGATCCCTAGCATTAACACCATCTGCTACTTATGCACTGCGCTGCTCACTGCCACTTCAACTTGCTAATCCTATGAACTATGTCGGTCACCCTAGTTTCCTACGGATATCATCGGTTCGGATTTATCGCGTAGGTAAATTTAACATTGCCCTTTCCATAGCTCATTAATATGGAATATTAAGAAAAATCAATGTGACTTTCTGCCTGGTTATGATGAGAGTGGTGACTACGAGAAATAACCAAAATTCTATTTACACTTACTCTCTTTTAATCTTAATAAGCAGTTAACTAGGTATAAATGTTTATGTCTGTTTGCACCCTTAATAAACACATGCATTTATGTACTCTTGCATATTAAATCCAAGTTTAACTTGAACAGTATGGATAGTCTTAACAGTCTTCTTTGGACATTTTCGCTTGTAAATGCATGGTTTTCGTATAAAGTCCTGGACATTCTTTCAATCCAGGACTATAGCTGCTTTTTCATTACCTTTCTTATAATGTTTCTCACTACATTACATGCTAAGGTAATAGATATTAAGTATTATTATACACTAACCTCTCGTTACAGCTAATTTGGTACAATCTGTGCCCACATGTTTAGAGTTGCAGTCTAGGATGTATATTTTTTGATGAAACTAAAGACTGTATTTGACTGTATCTTGTTTTGTGAGCCTTAAATAAATAAATAAATAAGTATGCCTGGAGTCCTAGCGAAATCACGATCCATGTTAAAAGTTCACCTCAAAACTGTTTTCGTTTCCCCAGATACGTTATATTGATGGAGCTAATATAATTGGCGCGTATAATTGGTATTCAGCGCACAGCATTGTGCTCTTAGAAATCAGTTCTTCTCGAATGGGATAATATCGAATGGGAGCTCCAATAAAATGGTGAGTAAAACAATATTTGACACAAGTTGAAAAACTTCTACCGTTTTGGTGATTCAGGTACATGGATCTTTGTATGGGTATAATATGTATAAGAATCTGTATGACTATATATCGATGATATGTTAATCAATAAACATCTTAGTTACGATCTCATCGTTTCATACTTCCGAAACCCATCCATACATGGCGACCCTGCCATTTTTGGGTTGGGCCGGTTGAGTTTTCGACTTACGCGCATAATCCGCGTAAATTTTAGTCAACGATGGATTTTTGCGGATATTTGTGCAAGTCGGTTCGTCAACCTGATCGTCAAAACAACTAACTTTTGGCTACCCAAATGTGCAACTCTGGTGTGAATAAACCTGCACCCTCCGGTGAATGAGGTGACCAGGTGGGTTTCAAGAATACGGTAGAACAACATAGAGATTACTTCATGTTGGGTAATTATATGGAAATCCTAGTATGCTGTTTGGGACTAGTGGTATTTTCCTGCTGGGCCGCTACATAAACAAATGCATCAACAAACGTGTTGAGAGGAGAGCCTTAGGCAGACAATGCGACTGAGCCGAATCCGCGGGGAAGCAGCTTCACCAAATAACGAAGAAATGTGAGCGTTGTAAAAGTGAAGTGTATTACATATATTTATGCACGTACAAATAATATTTTCGTGCACAAAAGCGGCAAGTGTATGTATAACAATCTCAGTGCAACAATTTCTCGGTAACATGATACCATTGTTTTATATACGTGTTATGACACAGTGTGATTAAGGGTAAGCTTTTATGATTTAATTTAGAATATATGGATGTTAAATTGGAATTTTATTCATCAATTGTTACAAATTCGTACTTATTTAATAAAGATAGGTCCAAATAGAAGACAGGGTGACCTTTTATTGCGAAAGTTATCTGAAGCTAACTTATTGAGAGAAAATTATAACGAGTTAATAAATGAATTAAATGAGGGATCATTTTTTTAAGTGACGAATTAGAATTATTAAATATAAATAGTTTGTCTAAGAGAATCGAGGACTTATATAAGGATATATATAATTTGTGTAAGCCAAAACTAATTTACACAAAAATGGATTTTGATTTTAAAACAGCTTTCCATTTATGCCCATTATGACAGATGAGGTAGGAGTCACGAAGCAGTTAATTGATGGCATAGATTATTATGCAACTAAATTAAATAATGAGGGAAAAAAGGAGTTGATCGATTTTGTCATTAAAACCGTTTGTCGCAAAGCGCAAAACTTAAATTAGGAAATCTTGTAACAGAGTTGTTAAGGATATGAAAATATGTTTTACCTATACAGTCGACAACAGCCCTTCAAAAGCAAATGCTATCTTTAAGACAAAATAATATGACAGCGGAAGAGTATGGTAGAAGATGTTGAATTGTTCGTCATCTCACTATTTCGCAATCTCAACGAGATGAAAATAAATACGAAGTTTAAAAGTATTAATGAAGAACAAGCTATTGCAATTCTCTGAGGGTTTGCGAAATCGTAGATTGAGTACGATTCTAATGGCTAAACATTTTGAACATTTAAAGGATGCTGTACAGGCTGCAGTAGATGGAGAGGTCCCAGACTCCTGTACCAATGGAGATCTGATGGCAATGCGGCACAGAAGAGCAGCATTTTCGAGGTCGACATTATACAAAGGCAACGTGGTTTATATCCGGGTAGTACTATAATAGACAATATACTTAGAGTGCGCACTCAATACGTGTTTTCATTCCGTTCCCGGTGTCCGCATTGCAACTACGGTTCCACTATTTCTAATTCAGATCGGGTAAAACAATTATTTAGTACTTTACAGTTGGAACATCTGAGTAAAGAGGAGAAAGCGTCAATGGAGAATTTAACTGCTAAATACTCCGATATATTTTATTTGCCGGGAGATAAATTAAATACAACTCCAATTTATAAGCATTCCATCCGTATGAAATCTGGCACAGATCCTATTTATGTTAAACCTTATCGACTGCCTTATTCCCAAAAAGGAGAAATTAATAAACAAATAGAACAAATGTTAAAAAACGGGATTATAGAACCATGTCAAAGCGAATGGTCTAGCCCAATACTTTTGGTACCGAAAAAATCGGACCCAAAGGGGGAGAGGAAATGGAGATTAGTTATAGATTATAGGAAAATTAACGAGTGTATTGAAAATGATAAATTTCCTCTTCCTAATGTAACCGAAATATTAGACGCTTTATCAGGTAGTATTTATTTTTCTCATTTAGACCTTTACCAGGGTTATTATAACGTAGAACTAGAACCAAACAGTCGCAAGTACACGGCATTTTGTTCCGGGCGATATCAAATGACTCGGATGCCCATGGGGTTGCGTACAAGCCCAAGTTCATTCTCACGAATGATGAATTTGGCGCTAACGGGATTAACACATGAAAAATGTTTAATTTACTTGGATGATTTAGTGTGTTTTGGGAAAAATATTCATGACCATAATAGGAATTTACAGGATATTTTCCAAAGACTAAGAGAAGTTAACCTAAAATTGAACCCCGTAAAATGTGATTTCCTTAGGAAGGAAATATTGTATTTAGGTCATGTCGTATCGGGTTCTGGTATTTCACCCGATCCAGAAAAAATAAGTGCTGTGAAAAATTATCCCATTCCGAGTAACACAGATGAAGTCAAACGGTTCGTAGCTTTTGTTAATTTTTATCGAAAATTTATTCCAAATTTCGCGGAAAAAGCTTATCCATTAAATTTACTTTGCAAGAAAAATATTAATTTTAGGTGGGATAAAGAGTGTCAAAATTCATTTAACACCTTAAAAAATAATCTAATAACACATCCAATACTACAATATCCCAATTTTAGTAAACAAAACATTTTTTCATTACAAACGGACGCGTCAAATTACGCCCTTGGCGCCGTATTATCAAATGAGAACGGCAAGCCAATAGCATACGCAAGTCGGGGTTTAAACCAAGCGGAGAAAAACTATCCGATAATAGAGAAAGAATTACTTGCGATTGTTTGGGCAATAAAACATTTTAGACCTATCTTTATGGACAGGTATTTAAAATTTTGACGGATCATAAGCCTCTGGTTTACTTATTTGGTATGAAGGATCCGTCTAGTCGCTTAATGAAATTTCGAATGGTGCTTGAAGAGTATGAGTTCACGGTAGAGTACGTAAAAGGAAAAGACAACGCGGCTGCAGACGCATTGTCAAGAATACATGTAACGACTCAAGAGTTAAAAGATTTGAATGAGCGTATTGTGAATGTGATGACACGCGCACAACACAAAATGTTAAATGAGAATCCACGGCATGTGACTGTTCCTACCGATAATTGGTCTGATCAACCAAGAATCGTAGAAACATATACCAAGCCGGAGATTTCTATAGAATTAAGATTTATAGACGATTTAGGTCTTAGGAAGTTAAGACAGTCAAATGATATAAATAATGAGAGTAATATGCTATGTTATGTACCTTTAATGAATACGATTTTAATAAAGCCAGTATCTCAATCGCAACCGACGCCAAGCGCTTTTGTGAGAGAACTGTGTGATATGTGTAGACAAATAAATGTGAAAGAAGTCTATTTTTTGAAAAATGATAATAATACAATATTTATTGAAAAGCTAGCTAAAGAAATTACAAACAAGAAAAAGTGGTCCGGACCACGGTTATGTGTATTAAAAAATGTTGTGAGGATAGATAGGAAAGATGACAGAAGAGTAATTTTAAATGACTTTCATCTTTTGCCTACGAGTGGCCACGCAGGCATTAGAAGAATGTTTAACAATATAAGGAAATACTACTTCTGGCCGGGTTTAATCAATGATGTCAAAAATTTTGTGACTCGGTGCGAAAAATGCCAAACACAAAAATACACGGCAAGATACGTAAAAGAGCCCATGGAGATTACAACAACGGCAAACTCCGCCTTTGAAAAAATATATATTGATGTTGTAGGACCATTAGATAGAGACATAAATAACTACTGCTATATATTAACAATTCAGTGTGAACTTAGTAAGTATGTAATAACATGTCCTTTACTAACAAAAAGTGCTGTGGAAATCGCGAAACAGTTCGTAGAAAAATTTATTTTATTATATGGTATTCCCAAAGGTATAGCCTCAGATCGCGGAGCAGAGTTCACGTCAGCAGTTTTCACGGAGGTATGTAAGCTCTTGAATATAAATAAACTATTGTCAACAGCCTACCATCATCAATCAATGGGAGCACTTGAAAACGCATAAAGTTTTGGGTAATTATTTGCGGATTCAGACAAATAATCACTCAAACACATGGAGCTCGTGGTTACCTTTTTGGAGTTTCTCTTTTAATACCTCTGTTCATAGTGAGACAGGATTTACACCGTACGAATTAGTATTCGGTAAAATGTGTGTTACCATCTAATTTAATAAATAACAAAGTCGATCCTTTATACAATTTTGACTCTTATCCGTTAGAATTAAAGTATAGAATACAAACAGCACAAAAGGAAGCTAGAAAAACCTAATACAAAGTAAGTTAGTACGAAAAGTTAAATACGATTGTAATATAAATCCCATAAAATACAAAAGTAATGACTTAATTTTGGTTAAGAATGAAACCGGGAATAAATTACAAAGTCTTTATTCAGGTCCATATGTTGTTTTAAGAGATTTATCACCAAACGTAGAAATCATGAAAAATGGTAAAGTTGATATTGTTCATAAAAATAGAACAAAATTGTATGTTAAGTCAAATTTGTAAACAAATAATTTTAATGTTATTATTAGTGTCTATTGAATATCATTCGCTGCGGTGAAATACCAGCGTTGTAATTGTACGATCCACATTCTATAAATACATGTACTACCTATAACTTGCTTATATTTCAATGTAAACAAATGTTGTTTTCATTATAAGATCTTAGTAATAGAATTGTATTGAACAACTGTAATAAAACCATTGTATTTAGTTTGTAAAACCAAATATTTTAAACTAAAACTAAAATTAATAATTATTTTGTTTTATTTTATCCCTTTCGGGGAGATGTATGGGTATAATATGTATAAGAATCTGTATGACTATATAATCGATGATATGTTAATCAATAAACAGTCTTAGTTAGATCTCATCGTTTCAATACTCTCCCGAACACCATCCATCACTCTTATCTCATTAATATGGATCTCTTCAGGTAAAGGTTAAGTTAAATTTTATAATTTAATTGTTTAACCTATCATCTACTGCTGGACATAGTTCGCCCCCATTTTACGAAAGATATTCTGGTCTTCCAATTTTTTATCCAACCTCCATCAGCGACCTCTCTCACAAGTCGTCGGTCCATCGGGCTAGATGGCATCCTACGCCATACTTGCCAAGACGCGATCTTCACTCCAGAACTTGTCTGCTCCAACGGCCATCGGTTATGCGACATACGTGATCGGCTCACTGCTAATCTAACTTGCTGATCCAGTGAGCTATGCCGCTAACTTAGTTTTCTCCTGATTAATACATTAATTAAATCATCATCATCTCATATCAGCTCATTAAACGTCCCACCGAGGGGCACGAGCCTACCCGTATAGGGTGATTAGGCCTTAGTCGTCCACGCGGACCAGTGCGGATTGGACGACTTCACACACAACCCTCGAATCTCTTCGCAGGCGTGCATGAAGGTTTCCTCGATGTTTTTCCTTCACCGTAAGAGCGTCGGATAACGCATATATTTTCGAAAATTCGAAACACATTGGTACGTGTCGGGATTTGAACCTCAGCCCTCCGGTAGGAAGGCAACAGTCCACAACACTGAGCACCGACGCTCTATTAATAAATATTTATTTTTCGAGTTTGGTTAATGAGTGTATATCAGAAAGTTTAAGTGTAAAATAAAGATGTCAATTCCTCACGTGTTTTTTAAGTGTCTCATCTTACAACTTGGCTATAAAGACAATTTTTTTTAGTAGCAATTATTTACAGGCGGCTTTACACTAATTTTCCACTAAATCGAATCTCTCTAATACAACTGGGAGGTCCCAAGAAATGGTAGCGAAACAATAAGCAATATTTTATGAGCGGCACTTCGCGGTGACAGCTGACACGGAGTTGTGCTACTTGCATACTTTGTTCTAATTCAAGACATAAATATCACTTACATGAGAATAGATTTAACATTGTTTATTTTTTCAAGACGCCGCTTCTTGTCGGACGAATACTATATTCATTTGAAAACTTCACCACTTCATTTAATGTTCTATGCTATGTTATTGTGTGATATGTTTAGTCTGTTTATCGACATAACTTCAAATATGAGTAAACTGAGTTCTAAACTAACAAATATTTTTGGGATACTTAGTTATTTTAGTTACCAGCAGCAGTATTTCCTGATAAATATGACATGGGAAACTTAAAGAAAACAGCATATTCCTATCTAAAAGGCAAGCAACGCACCGGTGGCGCTTCTGGTGCCACTGTTGTTCCTGGGCGGAGGTGAACTTTCATCAGGTGTCTCTCTTGCTCGTTTGCTCCATACATAATAAACATCCTATCATTATATCATAAATTCCGAACGGTGGTAGAGTCAAAAAATATGATAATATAACAATTGACGATTCAAAAGTATCTGTAACAGATTTATTTGAATAAAGATTTTTTTTCTTTCTTTTTTCTTTCTTTTTTCATACAAATAATTAAGGCTCACGCTTAACTTGGGTCTAGCCCAAGTTAAGCGTGAAGCCTGTAATTTTTTGTAAATGTCAGGGGATATTTATTATTATTATATTACAAATCATTGGTTGCATTCCAAACAATGTTTCTTTTCCGTTCTCGGTCGACCATGAATATATACTTGAATAAGTAAATTATAAAGTGTAGTTTTTAATGAGTATGTTTTTGTGTCAACAAAGCAAGTCATTATTATATTGGCCAAGTGCGAGTCGGTATCGCTTCTGAAGGGTTCCGTAGCAGCAACGAACATAAGATAATTATTGTTTACTTAGGCGCCTACTACAGATTTGTTATGAATAAATAGTGGTTCACCGTTTATGTTGTATAAATAAATATAAGTTTCTTGTGAAAACACAAAGTCTACAAATACATATTCTACTAGGTGTTAGACTCGATACTGAGTCGTCTAGGTAGGTACCACGCAGTGCCAGATATCATCCCGTAAAACAGGGTGTTATACACTTTTGTATTTCGGGATGAGGGCACTGCAGCTAGTGAAATTACCGGGTATAAGAGATCTAACATCTGTTGTCTCGGGTGACTGGTGCAGTGCGGCATTGATGGAGAATAATAACTGTCTATCAGTTGTTGGTCTCCTTTAATGCGCTCTGTCATGGTCTGGCGTATTACTTACCATCAGGTGAACGTCCAGACTGTTCTGTAAAAAAAAACATATACTTACAAAATCTCATCAGTATACTATTGAAATTTTGTTCTTATATTTTCGAAGAGAAGTGGGTGAGAGGGCACAGACAGACAGACATGACGAATCTATAGGATTCTGTTGTTTGCCATTTGACTACGGAATTATAAAACGAATCATATCATTACAGCCAATTATGTCCACTGCTGAACGAAGGCTCCCCTAATGATTTTCCAGCGACCGATCCTTGCATTTGACATCCATATGCTACCGCCACCTTACCAGATCATCCGTCATCTGGTTGGGGTCGCCTACGCTTCGCTTTCCGTTACGTGGACGCCACTCGAGAACCTTTCGCCCCATCGGCCATCGGTTCTACGCACTATGTGCCTGCCCACTGCATTTCAACTGCTAATCTCTGGGCTATGTCGGTCACTAGTTTCTCCTACGGATTCATGTTTCGGATTTTATCGTGTAGGGAGACACCTAACATAGCCCTCTCCATAGCACGCTGAGCACCTTGAGTCTATTCAAGAGGCCCTCAGTGAGGACCACGTTTCGCTCGTATGTCATAATGGCAACACACACTGGTCAAAGACCTTCGTCTTGAGACGGTAGGTTAGGTTCGGTGCGTAAACTGTACACTCAGCGCATAGCGCTTGGTGATTCTTAGTACAAGGTACGCTACCCAGCTGAACATTTCGATCTTCACGATGTTGTTGATGAGAGACTTATGGACGAGAACCCGACAACACGGGACATCTGGTCGCCCTCACGGTAGTAAAAAACAGGTTGCGGATTGCAGTATTGTGGTATCCTCCCTCTCTTCGGACTTCACACAAACCTATTATGTCATGCAACCTGCTAACTCCTTTCTAGCTCAATAGCTTTTTCGTCAGTCTCAGTGTGCGCGTGTTATATGTTGCCAGTTTAAATGCCGTTGTTGTTTCTTTAGGTAGGCGGATCTCTGCCGAGATTCTTAGCACCTTGCCCCGCGCGTAACCGTGGCGCTACTTACGTAGCCCGGAATAGCGGGGGGAAGCCGGGGACTGGGGAAATTCTTACTGCGTCTTCCATTGGGGTAAATGCCATACTCACACGCTTGGCAGGCGGGTTGGTGAGCGAGAGATACGCCAGTAACTGTGATGCTGCTGCCCATCACTTGGTGGGAAATATTCCCTCTGTCGCCTTCTACGACACTAGGAAGAGTAGGGGTGGTGACAATCGTATTCTAGTCTGCCGTCACCACACGGCTAAGCCGTCCCAACGGCTAATCAAAAGAATAAAACGTTCATAATAAACCTAATAGGCCTTATTGGCACTGCGGGTTTGGTTCACAAGTCAAAGTCACTCAATGCGTAATGTAACGAGCTATGCTTGGGGTCTCTCTTAGGGATAGATCAGAATGAATTCAATCCGTAAGATAATTAAATTTTACCGACATACTCGTAGCCGCGGATCAGCAAGTTAAGTGGCAGGGCTGGTCAGTATGTCGTAGAACCGATGGCCGTTGGAGCAAGCGAGTTCAGGAGTGGAGAGCGTCTTGAAAAGCGTAGCGTAGGACGCCCTCCGGCCGATGGACCGACGACTTGCGAAAGGTCACTGGTGGGGCTGGATCAGAAAGCGGAGGCCGGGATATTTGACGCTAAATGAGGGAGACCTATGTCCAGCAGTGGACTGCAATAGGCTAAGAGAAGGCCTTATTCAAAAGTTAAGAGATCTATTCAGGCCATTATTGTACATTAAGTAACTACGCACTCAATTGTTAAGCCTCGATATAAATACAGTCGATTTGCTGATTCAACACTATTTGCATTTCCTTGAAAATTTGAATCCTAAGCTCACGTGTACAAGATCGATAATAATAAATAAAACCAGTTAGCATAAAATCGCGTTTCCACTTACAAATATCGGGCATAAATCAAAATCGCGTGTTCCTAACAAGCCCGCTTCATCTATAGTAAGACAACAAAAAAATGTCGGTGAAACTCGTCCTTATGTTGTTGTTACGGTTCAATATAAAACGTCCTTTATAAGATATAAACAATTTCTTGTGTGGGAAAAATCGTTCGCAATTCAATTACTGCGGGTGCCGTTGGTGATGAGTTACGCAGTCACGGCTAACGACTCTACCGTGTAGTGTGGAATTTTAACGTGCCGCAACTATGAGATTGACCAACCAACCATTCCTGTTGCCACCTTTTCGTAGATCTGGGTCTTAATTGCGCTAATTAGAATGCGCTAATTCTATCTTCATTGTCTCTCAATAGTTTATTTTGCAAGTTTAGTATTCTACTATTTAAATATCATCATCACCGAAGGACGCGAGCCTACCCCTAAAGGGTGTATGTATAGGCTTTAGTCATAATTTTTCTTCGGCAATCGACCCCCAAAGTCTGGTATCGATGGAAAGACGTATTATATCATCTACATTACAAAAATCTATAGTAATAATATAAATCCGAAATTTGGTATTGGTTTTCACAATTTCTTAAGGAAAATTGGTATGAGGACTATTTTTCACGAAAAAATAGAACAGGAAGTAGCGATAAATTTATTTTCTATTTTCGTAACCGGGAAAGAGGAGCCGTGTTTTCCCTAGGTTAACGTGAGCGAAGCCGCGGGCAAAAACTATAACTTATAAATCGTGAATATTTGTATAAGCGTCTCGTCTGAGGTTTTTATAGTCGAGTTGCAATATCCAGTGCATTTCTCACAAGAATACACTGCACTACTTAGATTTTAAGCTGTTCCTATTTCCGCTCAGCGTTGGCACTATATTTTAAGTTGTGCCAGTCACACGTCTTATCACAGAGCATCTATGTTTGAACTGGCAAAGTTTATTCTCTGGTCGTTAAATATAATTGGAGTGTTACTTTAACTTTCCAAATTGTCAGTACATTTCATTTATATGCCGCACTGCGGCCGTCACCCGAGACAACAGATGCTAGGTCCCTCATCCCGAAACACAAAAGTGCATAACACTCCTGTTTCACGGGACGATATCTGGCACTGCGGTGGTACCTACCTAGACGACTCAGTATCAAGTGTGTCTATGTACTGAATCCAGAAAAAAAAACACAAAAATGCGCAATATGGGGTAATAATTTAAGCAAGGAGCTATACTATGGGTACTAAAAACAGATGATCATACTCATATACCTTACTTTACACAGAACCAAAACATAGAAACAGACCAATACAAAAAGACATGTTTGTTCAAGCACACACAAGTTTCTTCTTTCAATTGTTTCTACTGCTCGGGGTTTGAACCGGAAACCTCTCAGAGGCTTCGGTAATAGTTAGTCAAAAATTGTACTCTCCCCAGAATTTTATTCTGTTTCACTTGTCATAATGACATAGTAGTGTGCTCGTGCGTTTTTTATTTTTACTATTTCGGTGACGCTTTAAAGTCAAAATTTTAATTAATTTTATGTTAGAAATATACCTATACGTTTGTGTAGTGTGGTTCTTCGTGATTGTGCTAATTCGTTTATTGATTATCTAAGTAGTCATGCTCATCATTATCAGCTCATTGAAACGTCCCCACCGAGGGACACGAGCCTACGTATAGGGTGATTAGGCCTTAGTCGTCCACGCGGGCCCAGTGCGGATGGACGACTTCACACACAACTTTGAATCTCTTCGCGGGCGTGCATGGAGGTTTCCTCACCGTAAGAGCGTCGGATAACGTACATATATTTTCGAAAATTCGAAATACATTGGTACGTGTCGGGATTTGAACCTCAGCCCTCCCGATAGAAAGGCGGCAGTCCACACCACTGAGCCACCGACACTCATGTAGTAGTCATGCTCATCCGTTGACAAAGGTTGTCAAAAATTATTGAAAAGAAGATTTATATTCATAATATATCTGCATTTTCAAGTTTCAAAATAAAAATATCCGTGCCTTTAAAGTACTAAGTTTTCGCACAAAACAATATTTAAATGGACTATAAGTCGTAATATTACAAAGACATGAAGTCTAAATCTGAACCAGATTATCTCGGGATTCTTTAAGCCGCTTCAAAACTCCGGTAATGTTTCCCTCCGCCGCGCTCGGTTTAAAAGATTCCTCCATTGTTTCGGTTATTTTCCACGTAGTTTAACGTTCAGAGTTTTTCCCGTTTATGACGCAATGTTTATTTTTGGATTAAAACTGGAAGTACACAATGTAGGAAAATGTTTGCAGATGCAGTGTAATATGAGGATAGTTCCATTATTATGTTATGGAGCGTTTACGTGATAAGTTGTGAAAGTAAGTAAAACAGCTTCAAAGAATTTTAATTCATTTGTGTGCATGAACATGTCTGTTTGTATTGGTCTGGGTGTTTCTATGTATAACATGTATGTATTTACAAAAAAAAGTATAAAGTATATTTATCCGTTGTTTAGTTACCATACTACAGGCTTCACGCTTAACTTGGGGCTAAATGGCGCTGTGTGAATGTCAGTGGATTTTTTTAAATTAATTTTGGTTGAAATTGAAATTGAAAATTGAAATTGAAAAATGCTTTATTCAAATAAATCTTTACAGATACTTTTGAATCGTCAAAACAGTATATAATTTTTTTATTAAATCTAATGACTCTACCACCGGTTCGGAATGCTGCCATCCAACGAGAAGATCCCGGCAAGAAACTCGTGGGTTACTCTTTTCAATACTTGGTTTATTGGGTTCCAATACAAAGTAGCTATAGTTGTTTGAAAGTACAGTATGTTTTGAAATGTTCTGAGAAATGAGAAATTTGAATGTTCTGAGAAGGAATTTCAGCAAAAATAATTATTATTATTCTAAGGCTTTTATAATGTTATGTTTTATTTTAATGAACATAATTGTATGTACAAGTATACAATTGTATGATATTTTCTAACGTTAGATCACTACAAAATTAAATAATTTTCTTTTATAACGGAGTTCTAGGAATAAGATCGCCTAAATAACAAAATTTTATAGTTGATAAATCCTTGAAAGCAGAAATATCTTAAATATGATCCCTAAGTGTGTGTGTGTAGTTTGTATGTGGTGGGTGTTTTATATATTTAAGTGAATTATTTATTCTAAATCATCGGAATTTCAAATGTAGAAGTCGTAATGTGTGGTTTTACTTTCACTTTTCATATTAAATCATGCCATATTCACCTTAAACCATATATTTAGAATTAGCGCGCTAAGCTTATCTATGCCTTAAACAATAAATTAATGAATGAGCGAGTAAAATAACAATGAAAATTATAGCGACATGTCACCCACGAATATTATTAACCTGGCTGACACCTGTGACATGGCATCTTACGTTGTTAGAAATTTTCTTTGGTCTCATGTATCCAACTTAACAATGATAAATATCGTAACAGTGACATTTAAAACAACCTTGCTCGCTATAAGTTTCATATATTTGATATTGAGAAAGTCACTCCGATAATGTTTGGATCAAACCATTACAACCCTTGCCTTGTGGTATGAGTGAGTGTTTTCAGATATTTAGATTGGGCTTGATCATCATCATCATCAGCTCATTGTAATGTCCCTACCTAGGGGACTAGCCTACCCGTATTGAGTGTATAGGCCTACGTCGTCCACGCGGGCCCCGTGCGGATTTGCCAACTTCACGCATAACCTTTGAAGCTCTTCGCAGGCGTGCGCAGGTTTCCTCATGATATTTTCCTTCACCGTAAGAGCAATTCATTAATATACATATCATTTAGAAGATTCTAAAAAAACATTGGTACACGGCGGGACTTGAACCTGCGCTCTCCAGAAAGAATGCAACAGTTCACACCAATGAGATACTAGCGCTGGCACGCGGGTATTGCTCGTATATCAAAGTCACACAATGCCCACCGCTGGACATAGGTCTCCCCCATTTTGCGAATATCCCAGTCCTCCGCTTTCCTCATCCAGCCTCCACCAGCGAGCTTTCCCTAGTCACCAGCTAATCTGGCTGGAGAGCTTCTTATGTACGCTTGCCAAGACGCGGTCTCCACTCCAGAACTCGTCTGCTCGAACGGCCGTCGGTTCTGCCACATACGTGACCGGCCCACTGCCACTTGCTCATCCGGCGAGCTATGAATAAGATAAATCCAATGATGCTTTAAGGCGCCAGACACAAACAAATCTATTGCGTCTGGAATCCCGGCATTCAATGGGTTAACAAGTTCTTTCTTATTCCTGTTAGGACATTGCAAGCTTCATTAAATAAATAATAATAAATATTCCCTGACATTCACACAGCGCCATCTAGCCCCAAGTTAGGCGTGAAGCCTGTATTATGAGTACTAAACAACGGAGAAAAATACTTATATATTTTTTTATATACATACATATTATACAAAGAAAACACCTAGGCCATTACAAACAGACTTGTTCATGCACACAAATGTTTGTACTGCATGGGGATGGAACCCGGAACCCGTGATGTAGCAGCCGACGTCTCGATCATTGCACCCCGTGGGGTCAATTATTATGTTACACACCTACCGACCAAGCTGACATAAGTTCTCCCAGAACATTGAACTTTTGATTGAATTTTGGTTATTCACAACATTGGCAGTCTTTTATTAATGTCATTACCAAGTTCTTTAATCTCGCGTGCACCCTTAGCCCTTGAGGGGTTATAGTAAGGCAAATTGAGTTGGTTCTGAGATAAAAACTAATGAGCGGTTATTAGCAGTGGATATGTTGTATATACCATGGATATAGCGAAGTAAGTTTTACCATTAATTTGCCATAAATTAAGTTTTATGAGCGTCGGTGGCTCAATGGTATGGACTGAGGACTACCGGGAGGGCTGAGGTTCAAATCCCGCCACGTACCAATGTATTTTCGAATTTTGGAAAAATATATGTACGTCATCCGACGCTCTTACGGTGAAGGAAAACATCGTGAGGAAACCTGCGCACGCCTGCGAAGAGATTCAAAGGTTGTGCGTGAAGTCGTTCAACCCGCACTGGGCTCGCGTGGACGACTAAGGCCTAGTCAAACTATACGGGTAGGCTCGTGCCCCTCGGTGGGGACGTTTAATGAGCTGATGAAGTTTTATGATAAAACCATTCTTACGGCTCCCAATGGCATGATGAAATAAATTTTCTGTATCATTTTAGCTTCAAGATCGTTATTTTAGGTCTCTTCCTCGTATCATAAGCCATAGGAGATACACTATTAGGTTGGGCAAAAGATGTTTGTAATTTCCACCCGCAAAATTCACGACTCATCCCAATTTAAACCCATCCCATCCCATCGAACTTTACTCGGTAGACTCGGTATTGAGTCCTCTTGATAAGTACTATCACAGTGCCAAATATCGACCCGTAAAATACGAGTGTTATGACTTTATATGTTTCGGGATGAGGGCACTGTAAAAATACTACACTGTAACGGTTATAAGAGATCTAAACATAATTATGTTGTCTGAATATTAATTGTCTATCAGTTGTATATTTTCTTTAATACCACTCTGAGTAAGCGTCTTGTACAATTTGTAATAAGAAAAGCATTAGATAGCGTCAATCTACAGCATACTTACCTGACGGCTTATAATGCTACGTACATTAGCCTTTTTTAAAAAACAATTTCATATTGAACACTGGCTATAACTGAGGTAAAATTACCGGATATGGGAGATCTTACATTTTTCGACTTGGGTTTAAAGCGCAGAGCAGGGTTTTGGGAAAATAATGACTACCTTATATTATTGATTTCCTTCAACACTGCATCTGTCATGGTCAGGCGTATTACTTACCACCTGGTGAGCGAGCTGACCATCCGGTAAATTGACTGTCATAAAAACAATATGGACTATGCTCAACCATACATATCACCTTATCAAGGTCGCCGCCGCATCGGCGGCCGAAATAGCTAAAACATTACAACACTGTACAAATCGGCAACCGAGATTCCGTCCCCTCCAACGGGGGCCATCATCGCGTGTCCCTGTAGGTTCGCCCTGTAGGGTGCCGGCCGCTTTCTCCCCAAACATATGTGTTAGGCTGCCAAGCCTCCCCCCGCAACGCCCTAAGCCGAGGTCCGAGTCCCGTTCGGGGACGCCCTTGGGCTCGTTGTGTACATTTTAAGGTTGAGAGCCATCTGCGCTCGCCAATTGCCCGGTGAAGCTGTAAAGGCCATCTGTGACCAACGGCAGTAGTCTGTTCGAAAAAAAAAATCATATATACCGAAGGGCTATATTTATCTTCCAAATGTATTAACATTATATCAAAGCGTCTTCTCATCTCTGCGTCATCCATGTTTCCTTGGTCTGTGTACACCACGTTGCAAGCTTCTTCGCAAGAGCCCCGGGCTGCTGTAATTAGCAAATATTGTTTTACTGCAAACATGTTATACTTACTGCAGGCGGTGCAACCAAGGATGCAGAGGAAACCGCTAGATGGCGTTGTTAGCATTATATTAAATAATTAAGTTTAACCTAAAACTTGTATTCAATATGTATAGAAGGGTAAGTAAGGATAAGTATCTGCAGCTATTATTTTATTAGTATTTTAGATCTATACAATATACATAATATTAGGCATTCATCATAAATAACTTAAATGCTTGGATAGTGATCAAATATTAAAGACAATGTAATCAATCATTAGCTCATTAGACGTCCCCACTGGGGAGGCCGCTAACCCTCTTACTTAATGAGTGAATACACACAAATGTTTGTACTGCCTGGGGATTGAACCCGGAATTAGTTTTGTAGTAGCCGATATCTTAACTGTTTCACCAAATTGATCGTCAAAAAATGTAAGTGTATGATCTGTCATGGCGTGTAACATCAGCGAGGTCACCTGACATTAATTATGGTGTTAGCAACTGAACAAATCAAGTGAGTTTTTGCTTCTAAAATGTACATAAAAGATTAAAATTGGTTGATAAAATTTTAGTTACTTGTTATTAAACCTGAAAACTAAATTATTATATCCCAGGCTACTGCTGGATATTTCTTTCTCGTGCTTTGACCCAGAAATTCCGATGCTCATCCAATCTCCATTAGCAACCTTACGCAAGTGGTCAATCCATCGGTACTTGGACATGAAAACAAAAAACAATGAATTGATGAACAATTTAATAATAATTGGAGTAAGACTCCACATTGCCATTGTTGATTTAATAATTTGCCACAAATTCTTAACAGTATTTGTCCGCCACATTGTAGTACATTGAAATCCTTGAAGACAGTGTCAGGCAATCTTAATCGTCACTGATGAAATATGCAGGGAATGCTCGTGCACTATGCTACCCCCTACATATACCGACACGACTACGACTGTACACTTGAAGTGTAAAAACATTCATCTGTTTCGTAAAGTTTTATGATTGGAGTTTTTCAAAAGTAGGATCAAAAAAGTAAGGTTTAAAACAGCTTGCATGAGGAAATTTTAAAAATATGAATAAGTATGACAAGAGCGTTGTCATTTAAGCCATCAGACATCATTACTTGTTTTAAAATACTAAGTCGAACCTACTAAGTAATGAATCTAGCACTAAGTAGATTACTTGTATTAAACACGGTACAAATGAAAAAAGAAACGTATTACGTCTCTTTTATAGGACATTTCAGAATTAATAGGTTTTTATTTAATGAGAATGGCAGTTTTTGCTTATAAACATAACTTGTATTTAATGTTACACGTGTCCTTAGATGAAATACTTGTAAACTTTGGAATCGTAAAATAATTTCTCATATCCTACTGTTAGTGATGTTCAGAAGATATATTAATAATATTAATAATGGCTGTAACTCTGGGTTCTTTGTATACTATTTCATTTATTACTTCTTTTATTAAGCACCGAATATATTAAGTAGGAAAACGACAAAACGGACAGAATTAATTTATGAGCAATCTTGGCGGATGGGGCAGAGATAAATAAATACACAGACATCACAGACATCGTGTCGTTCACAATAAAGGAGCTTCAACAAGCGCATTCAAGGTTTCCGTGTCCCGTGAAATAGCGTTTCCGACACAAAGGCAGCGTTGCAGCTGGTCTCGGCCATGTGGACCACGTTCGAAACTCGTTATAACCAATCTAATTTCAATAGTATATGCATCTGAAGCGAAGTTGTTCTCTAAATCTATTGCAGTTCACTGTTGGGCATCGGTGTCCCCCATTCTAGATAAATTCCAGATATCCCCGTCACCAGCTTTTTCCTTTCAGCCTTCATTAGCGATCTTCCTCAAGTCTTCGGGCCATGGAATCGAATGGGGGCCCCGAGCTATGCTTTCCAAGCCGTGGTCCTAAATCATCTGCTTGAACTAATAGGATGCAGATTCAGTTAGTTATGATGGTAAATTCAGTTCCCATACGGATATTATCCCGATTTACACCATTATGATAAATATCACCTGACATCTCTCCTCTCGACTCTCCGTGTTTCGGAAAGTATGCTTAATCGTTTTTTTATTACCAAGTGTTCAGGCTGGTGAGGACGCTCACTTGATGGTAAGTAATACGCCTGAATACAACAAAGTGGCATTGATGGAGACCAACAACTTAAAGATAGTTATTATTCTCCATCAATGCCGTACTGTAGACTGCGCCCGTCACCTGAGATAACACATGTTAGGTCTCTTATACTCGGTAGTTTTACTAGCTACAGTGCCCTCATTCCTAAACACAGTAGTGAAAAAATACGTCTTTTTCACGAGACGATATTTGGAACTGCCGTGGTACCTACCTAGACGAGTCAGTACCGAGTCTACCACCTAGTAACCTCACTTCTATCTTAGGATGGTAGCAGACTCACTGGCACTGCATGGGCTCGCAATGTAAGAGGGCCTGTGCCCTGCACAACGTATAAGTGATTTGGGACGTAAGGTAGACGTAGGACGCCCTCCGAACCGATGGATCGACAACTTGCGATAAGTTGCTGGACGAGGAAAGCGGAGGACCGGGATATCTGACGCGGAATGGGGGAGACCTATGTGCAGCAGTGGAGTGCGACAGCTTGAAGTGATTTCAGGGAGAACTAATTTAAGGTAGTCAGCGTACCTTAATCTATACATAGGTATATAGAATTAAATTGGTGTCTGTTTGTAATTTTTTAAGCCGCAGGGAATACTGCGAGGAACCACTAGTCTTAAATATTTCTCCCGCTTCTTAAAAATAATGTGTTTGGTATATTTTATGCCAAAGATTACAATTCCTTTGATGTTCTAGAAGACTGCTTTAGCTTAAGGTTTTTCAGCGTCGTGTAATTTATCATTGTGAACTTTGAAATTCGCTTTCTCCGATAGATTTATGGTTTTAATGTAGAAGCGGGTACACTTCGCGACGTATCAAGAAAAACATTTTCCATGATGCATGGATTCTTTGAACCGAAGCTTCTGGAATTTATTTTTTCTGTAATGTAATTTTTTATCTACCACACACTCATACAGTGTCGGTAGCTAAAAGGTGTGGACTGTGTTCTCCCACCGGGAGGACTGAAGTTCAAATCCCCCCATAAACCAATGTGTTTTCGAATTTTTGAAATTATATGTACGTTATCCGACGCTCTTACGGTGAAGGAAAACATCGTGAGGAAACCTGCGCACGCCTGCGAAGAGATTCAAAGGTTGTGAGTGAAGTTGGCCAATCCGCACTGGGTTCGCGTGGACGACTAAGGCCTTTACACCATATACGGGTAGGCTTGTGCCCTTCGGTGGGGACGTTTAATGAGCTGACGGTGACTCTTATAGATAGCGCCATCTAGCTCAAATTGCAGTTATAACTCACCTATGTAAACGAAGCAGCGGGTAAAGTTAGAATCCCACCAAAAACATTCTGTAAAATATCTAGCCAAGTCTCGATGGAGCTACTTGATTATCTCTAAAAAGTAATGAAATCAAGACAAAGACGTGCCAAGTCTAAGGTTCATTACTGCGATTACTTTATTATTATGGTTGATGTTGTGTAATTTGGCCGTTGAAGAGTATACAAGGATACGAAACCAGGTGCTCCATGACACCATTGCAATATTCTGTCGCCAGAACCGCTACCCAATCGACGATACAAATTTGCCACTTGAAAAACGGTGATTTAATAACCCATCGATTGTAGGCTTGATAAAGCCACTAAGTCTCTTTGTCTTGATTTCATTACTTTTTAGAGATAATAAAGTAGCTCCATCGAGACTTGGCTAGATTTTTTACGGAATGTTTTTGGTGGGATTTCACTTCTTTTTGTAGAAACTTGAAAGGAATATTGGACGACCCATTGGGTGTAATGGTTGAGACCTCGGCTACTACACCAAGGATTTCGGGTTCGATCCCCGGGCAGTACCTAAAAATATTTGGGTGCATGAACATGTCTGTTTGTATTGGTCTAGCGCGTTCGACTTGGCGGTGGCACTACCGTGCCTCCCGATTTTTGACATCGGATGAAGAGGCCCACCATGTTAAATATATATTGTTTGAAGGCGGTATCTGTGATCTCTTATAGTTTGGCTAGGCTCTTTTGTCATCTAAGCAGGGTCACCAGGTACTAAAGATCTTCGATTATCCAAGTTTTTATAGTTTTACCTTTATGTAGCCATTCAACCCTAACTCTGTACCGAATTTCAGCTCTCTGTGTTAATGGGAAGTACTAGTTCTATTTTAATGATCATGAGTGAGTGAGTGAATGAGTGAGTGTCTATCTGTCGAAAATGCGAAACTTTGCTTTCGCTTAACGTCGGAACTAAATGACCTACAGACTTGAAATTTTGGATTTAAAGTATGTTAGTACATCCTAATAGATGACCAAAATTTCAGCGCTCTGGTATTATTACACAGGTATTATTACAAAGGTTCTCAAATCGGGGCTGAAAATGCGGCGAAATTGATCCTGTAAACGATGGTACGGCAGTGTTTGCTTCGCGCTCGACTTGGCGGGGGCACTGCCGTGCCCACAGATAAGTCCGTGTTTAACGCGAAGTCGCGTGCAAAACCTAGTTTTAAATTTAGATAATATTCATAAATAGTTTACGTAAAAACCATGTTTTTGGTAATGAAACGTATATTTTGGTGTAGTAGCGGGTCCGTTGAGTAAAGTATGTTTCTGATTTCTGTAAACGTATGTTTCATTTAGTGGATCATTCTGGTACATTGTTGGATTGTATCATGTTTCTATATGAATACTAAAATCGATGCGGAAACGGGCTACTTTTAATTACTTGGATTAATGAACGTCAGGTTCAAAAAGAGCGGAAGTTTAAACTTCGCAGTATTTGCCTGTCCAATATGATGTTATAAAGAAAAGTGTTCCAAAGAGCCAGTATCAGTCAGCTTGCGTAACTTGCCCTTTGGTCGATTTTGCTGGCACAAGAGTTCAAACAAGTTTAAGTTCATCATATTGGTGGATAGTATCATCAGTGGATATTAGTGAATCTACCATCATCGGCAGCTTATAACAGCCCACCACAGGGCACAGGCCTTCCCCCACAACATCATTTCCTCATAGCAGGCCTAAGTTCATCTGTTGTAATTTTGCATTTTTCTCTATGACCGATCGCTATCGTTACATATGCAACCCCCGTGTATAGCAAACATTTGTGAGAATATGACTTTGGATATTTTTTAAGTTGTAAGCCCATAGCAGTCTTCTTTATTTAAACTTAAATGAAATTATGTTGGTCTGTTATAAGTTTCGATTGAAGGAAGTTCAATGTGAAAAGTACAAAATTATTATTTTTCTTTCATTTATTTTAATAATCCACTGCTCAGTTAAGGTCCCTACAATCCTGATATCCCGGATTACTCATCCAACCTCCATTAGCGACCTTCACTACGCTTGCCAAGACATAGGCCTTTCTGAACTCCTAATATTTTTTTCATACTTAACAACATTTGAGGCACTCAGTCTCTATCATGGAGTTCATCACAGCATATCTTTACGGTAGAATTGATATAAAGCAGCTGTGCAAAAATATTACATCATCAACAGCTCATTACGCATCCCCATCGAGGGGCACAAGCCTACCCGTAAAGGGTGTATAGTATAGGCCTTAGTCGGTCCACGCGGCTCATTGAATTTCTCCGCAGGCGTGCGCAGGTTACCTCATGATGTTTTCTTTCGCCGTAAGAGCATCGGATAACGTACATATAATTTCGAAAATACATCGGCACGTGATGGGATTTGAACCTGCGCACTCAGCATTTTTAGGAAATTATCTAAAAAACAATAGACTATAAGTAGCTTTTATGTTGGGGTGATAAAACTTTATGCGCTGCCTAAAGAAAGTATTAAAATATATTTTTAATGCATTCCATTATCATATACGAAATAATAATTATGCAAATGTTTGCTTGAAAAATATTTTTGGCAGCCTAAATGTTGAGGGTTTTTATATTTAAGTCTTAGTTAAATTCGGACAGAATTTTAAACTTGAGCTTTATTGAGATCGTAGCGTAGGACGCCCTCTGGCCCGATGGACCGTCGACTTTCGAACGGTCATTGGTAGAGGCTGTATGAGAGACGAAGGACCGGGTTATCTGTCGCAAAATGGGGGAGACCTTTGTCCAGCAGTGGACTGCGATAGGTTGAAGAGAGAGATTATTGAATGTTATGTTTGGTACAAAGCTAACGTGACAGGATGACAACCTCATCTGTCTACAATGTACTCTCTTAGACGAAGGAAGACAAATGTTGATCTGCAAAAAGCGCTAGCTTCTGCAAACTTATCTGTTAGCTACAAAGATGGATAATAAATTAAAGTATTCCTTTCAAAACGAGAGCAATGTAACACGTCATAATATCCATAATCAACAAATACGAAATAAAGATTTTTATGTGCTTAAACTATTGGCTAAGAAAAGTATAAGACAATTATAAGTAATCAAATAACGTACGCATCTAAAAGTTTCGAGTTGTGATATACTATTCTATCTATTCTATTGAACCTATCGCAGTCCCCTGCTGGACATAGGTCTCCCCCCATTTTGCGCCAGATATCCCGGTCCTCCACTTATCTCATCCAGCCTCCACCAGCGACCTCTCGCAAGTCGTCGGTCCTTCGATATACAAATGTTACTAATACCTTTTTTATACCAATAAAGATATTTATAATTTTTATTTATTATCTAAAAGCTCTGTAAAATAACAATGTTACGCACATTTTTCTAATTTTAAAAACTGTAAATGTCAAATAAGTAGTTTAAAGTATTTTATATTGGTAACAGTACGAGTTCGTAGTATATATTAAAGATGAAAATCAAAGCAATTTTATTGCTTTATGTGTTAAATTTTTTAATTTGCATTAAATTTCCTTTAAAACCGTCTGCACTAACGAACGGGCCGTTGCATTCTAATTAAGTAATTAAGTTTTCGTGAGGCTCCCCAAACAGTTGCAGCTCATAATTTATGTGAGATAACAATATAATTATGCAGCCGCCGGTAAAAATAACGCATAAGAACAGCACTCTTCGCTACTAGATTATTTGCGATGCGGAAATATTACAAACAAAGAATAATGCAGGCTTGGTCGGTCCATGTATGAGTTTTCTGGTACAGTACCCGAATATGAAAACCTATGATATTAAATAGTGGAAATGTGTAACTTAGATGATATTTCAATTGGTAAAAACAGTGACATTCACTTTGAAAATATGAATACATTTCTTAAACGCTTAAAGGACTCCAAAAGGGTAAATATTTTGGGTGCGTGCGTGCGTGTGTGTGTCGAGCGTAGTAATAAAAACAAACATACGGTACATACACAATACAAACATTTCTTATTTTTTTTGTATGTCTGTTTGTTCCCGGTTATCTCTGATATGGCTAAACCGATTTTGACGGTCCTTTTTTGTCAGGTAGAATACAGAGATTTTATACATATAACATTCTTATATTACGGCACGATATCTGGTGCTGCATTGGACACCTACCTAGACGGCTCAGTATGAAGTCTTCCACAAAAGTGAAATAATTGATTTACTGTATTTTAGTGTGTTCCCATGTGACTTAAAATCATAAAATCCGCGAAGCACAAGTTGCATATAGTATTAATTAAAACAACGCAAAACAACGCAAAAACTTATTTTAAACTTAAAATTCCATGAATAGCAATACTCCTCTATATCCAATCTCCAATATTTTATTTCGGAAAATCGGACCGTGAATTACAGAGATAAAGAGAAAAAATCATTCAGGCGATAAAACGCTCTGCGTGGGCCTGACAGCTCACAAACAAATTGAAATATGTATATTGATTACTACAATATTGGTGTGCGAAATAGTTAAAGTTTTTGGGAATAGACGCTTAATTGGTGCAGTGTGTTCTAGGTGAGGTTTCGTAATTAAATAAAGATAAAGGCGATATGAAAGAAAGATAGAAATGACGCTTCGGTGATCGGACAAGTTCATCAACTGTAACTGTGGTTGATTATCGGATGGGTAACCGAAAAATATTATCCTGAGTCATTCCGTACTGAAATTACCGGGTATAAGAGACCTAAAATTTGTTGTCTCGGGTGACGGGCGCAGTGCGGCATTGATGGGGCATAATAACTGTCTATCAGTTGTTGGTCTCCTTTAATGCCGCTCTGTGATGGTCTGGCGTATCACTTACCATCAGGTGAGCGTCGAGACTGTCCTGTACACTTATAACATAAAAAAAATCGGAATGTACATAAATCCCTTGTTTCCATCTACTATGTTCGTCGCGTGGACGACTAAGGCGTAATCACCCTATACGGGTAGGCTCGTGCCCTTCGGTGGGGACGTTTAATGAGCTGATGATGATGAAAGATATCTGGGTCCAAACCTATTCCAAGCAAGCTTTATTAACTGTTTGTAACCACTCGTTTTTTGTATGTCGCAATAAATCCATTAAAAAAAGAAAGATATTATTCAATATATTTGCGTTATAAACATTGTGTTATGTACTCATCTTTTATAATAGATAAAAGCCATAACATCAACATTTTTAAAAGCACATTCAAAGCCTTAGAATGGTCAAATATTTTCTCAGGGTCAGTAAATGGTGTCGAATTATCATCCCGACCCTCCGCCATTCTCTCTAACTACCTTCGTCATTTGGAACCCTTTATGTAAGCACCCATACTTTAGCCACCGTGAGTGGACGTATTACGTTATTTAGTAGTGATATGAATTATTCTGGAGTATTCTATTGTTTCCCGCGGAGTCATACAAAATACTAGGCTATAAATAGTATTGCCAGGTCCGATTTGTTTTGAATCGGGACTAAAAAATCAGGATTTGGGGTTACAGATTGGGACAGGTAATAAAATTTTAAATATGACTGTGATGTAAGTAGTAGAAGTTATGTAACGTAGAAATATCTTTTTTTAATGAAACATCTGATTTTTATTAAATATAAATAAATATCCACTGACATTCACACAGCGCCATCTAGTCACAAGTTAAATGTGAAGCCTGTATTATGGGTGCTAAACAACGGATTTTTAGTAATACATATATATTATACATAGNTACACCCTGCCCGTCATCCGAGACGACGGTTCTTAGGTAGTAATATGAATAATATCGGTAATTTCTTTAGTTCATCCCCTAAGTTCACTAATACGAAACATCCTATCAAGAAAAACGTAACAACGAAACCAGATTTCGTATCACGTAACCTCTAATTAAATTATGAGAATGATAACTTCAAGACGTTCTACTTACATACAAGACCATCTTATAAATAACAAGTAAATAGGGAAGAAAATTTGAACCTAAACCTGCAAGAACTTATGCAGGTGAGCGTGCCCCCTTATGGAGGATAATGCAATCATATAATGATTACTTTCTAGCTGCGACATGTTTGCAGTATCATTACATACATTTAAGATAAATATTATAAGATTGATAGAAAAGATCGATAAAGATAGTATAAAATAAAAATATAATACAAAGTATGGTTTCTCTGTATCGAATTGTATGTCAGTTCAAGTACTAATAATAATTTGTATCAAAGATTAATCCAGTTGGAGCCATAATGATATCCCTTTCATCTCTCTCTGTGTAGCTTGTAGTGTAGTGTAACATTGAGTCACATTTGTGCCTTTGCAGTAATATAGAACAGCTTTTCTCTTTTTGTGTACTTCCGAAGTAACTAAACTTTAAGTTAATAATATGTGGATAATGGTGCTGGTTGCACATTGACTATAAACGTAGTTAATAGAATAACATATATCCTGTTGTGTTATCCTAAATGTTATATTAATATATATATATATGATATATATTATGATATATATATATAATATATATATATATATATATATTATATATATATATAAATATTTGCATTTAACCTCATATATTAGATCGTGTCTCTATTAACTAACTCTACATTTGGATGTATATGCTTTTTCCATTTTCTGAATTTTGTTGGAGATACGACTAGATAGTTTTTGATTTTATGGTGTGTGGCTTGCGTTTTCAGGTAATTCTCAAAATGTTATAAATTCGGTTTCAGAGTAACGTTATCGTGGTAGCGTGCATTCGTTTTTAAGTGATTCGTATAAGTAAACTCACAGGGATGTGTTATTCATTGTTAAACTGTTCGAGCATGGCTAGTAGTATAACATAGTTGGGATATAATATCAGTAGAATTATATGAAATATTGGCATAGTTTTGATGTTTTAAAATGATAAAAATAATTATTATTTCACTAAAAATATATACATTTACATCGACGTGTATTTTAACTTAGCCTCCACACCAGGCTCAGTCGGTGCTGTGGAGTTTAATAATGTTTTAAAATACTATACTTATACTATAAATTTTGTCTAGTTTTATTCCATAGTTCCCTATGCGAGTAATTTTCATGTGTTTCGGGAAATACTAGGTGTGGTCTGTGATTCGTTTGGGTGTGATTCGTGGCTTACTCCACGTATTTGAATGGCTGCCAAGACGGCTACTACACCGTTAGTTCCGGGTTCCCCGTGCGTTAAAAATACTAGATTTTTAAACAATATTGTAATTAATATCACGTGTTGAGAGAGCCTACTTTTAAACGAACGCGTGAACTAGGAGTCTCTTCGCATATTTTAAATACTAATATATTAACTATATTTTCTATGTGATTGTATTTTACATTCTGTAAGGTTTTGAGAGCTCGACGGCGAAGCCGCTTACGCGTTCAGTAGGCAAATTAAACATTTATCACAGTAGCCAGTTATCGGATGGGTAACCTTATAATATTATCTCGAGTCCATCGGTTAATCATTAAAATCCTCCAATCTGCATTTGATTATGTTAATGAGTACCCTCATGAGCAGGTCGGTTACGACCCATCCTCCCCAGAAGTAAAGACCATGTGTAAAGTTGCTTAACACTTCATCAAACTGTTTTTAAGTTATGATGCATCGACAAGTACGCAGTACCTAAGATGAAATGCTAAAAACAATTGACAACCACAAAAAAACAGCTGTTTGCTTACTTTAATTTATTGACAGACGAGTATGACCCCATTTACGACAATGCTTCTATACTTATTAAGTCCAAATATTTTCAGTTAGCACTACACACATTTTTTGTTCGATTGTCTAGCTGATTAATTTATAGATTTCTATTCTTCCAAATTTCCTTTGTCATTTTTATAACATTCGCTATTTATGATTTAAGGGCGTTATATTAATTTCAGTTTTTCTATTTGTTCCAGGGCTAAGTGGTGAGTATGGAATTATTTTTATTTAATATTTATTAGCTACCATGACATTTGATTTACGCCATTTTAATTTGTCTAATACATGGGTCTAATATGATAAAAATATAAGCACTGGAAATAAGTCTCCCCCATTTTCCCATAGGTATCACGGACTTCCGTTCCCTTTAAAACTATAACCTATTGATTGTATAATCAATTTTCAAGTGCTGAAATAACTTCAGCGTACAGAAACTGCCAATAAAGGCTTACGCTAAAGATCAATTACCATCCTGATTTTTAGCAGCCTTCACCCATCTCCTGCCAGCAACCTTCTGTAAGTGTATTGTCTAATGTTGTGCGATTTTTCCAAGCCTGGACAAGATTTGATGAGCAGAACCAATACATGGATATTCATCATCATCAGCTCACTAAACGTCCTCACCGAGGGGCACGAGCCTACCCGTATAGGGTGATTAGGCCTTAGTCGTCCACGCGGGCCCAGTGCGGATTGGACGACTTCACACACAATCTTTGAATCTCTTCGCAGGCGTGCATGAAGGTTTCCTCACGATGTTTTCCTTCACCGTAAGACCGTCGGATAACGTACATATATTTTCGAAAATTCGAAAACACATTGGTACGTGTCGGGATTTGAACCTCAGCCCTCCCGGTAGGAAGGCGACTCTATGGACATGAACATTAATATTGCAGGATATTGCAGGTTGAATGATCTGATTGCTCGAAAAGCAAGACGATTCCGTGTTTCGGCGGTCCCGGCTACATGCCGAGGTAGTCGTTGACACCTATCAATCCGCATTGGGCCCGCGTGGTGGGTTAGGGCCTAATCATCATCATCAATCAATCATGGTCTGGGTGTTTTCTATGTATGTATTTACAAAAAAAATGTATATAAGTATGTTTATCCGTTGTTTAGTACCCATAATATAGGCTTCACGCTTAACTTGGGTCTAGATGGCGCTGTTTGAATGTCAGTGGATATATATATGTACAATTGTGTGTATAGTTTGGCGGCGCGCGGGTCGGAGGGCGGTCCCGGTAAGAAGCCGAGGGAGCCCGGGCCCCAGGACCCGCTGCTCGCCGATGGTGACGCGCCGTGAGTATACAACTTGTTTAAACAGTGCTTAGTATTTCATAAGTCGATAAAAATGTACATTGCATATGGTAAAAGAACTGAGTAATCTTCCATACTTTTATAAAATTGAGCTTCATGTTTCATGTGCTGAATGAAATGTGGCTTATGTTAAATATGGTGATACTACTGGGCTTGGCATACCATGTGTTAAATGAAACTATTATATATTATTTATGCCTTATATACATGGTGAAAAAATTAGGCTTAGTGTTCAATGGCAAACAAAGCATGTGTGCTTTTTAGGGAGCGTCGGTGGCTCAGTGGTGTGGACTGTCGCCTTCCTACCGGGAGGGCTGAGGTTCAAATCCCGACACGTACCAATGTATTTTCGAATTTTCGAAAATATATGTACGTTATCCGACGCTCTTACGGTGAAGGAAACATCGTGAGGAAACCTTCATGCACGCCTGCGAAGAGATTCGAAGTGTGTGTGAAGTCGTCCAATCCGCACTGGGCCCGCGTGGACGACTAAGGCCTAATCACCCTATACGGGTAGGCTCGTGCCCCTCGTTGGGGACGTTTAATGAGCTGATGATGATGTGCTTTTAGTATTGTATGTGGTATATTTATTTTTGTAGATTACATAACGATGTTTAGTATAGAATTCATGTCTTTAACTTACATGACACACAAACAATAAATGAAATGTATACATTTACACAAAAAGTGCGGGGTAGATTGGACTTTAGAATTAGATAACTAAAACAATTTGTAATTGATGATAGTGGAAGGTATGTAAATTTATTGCCTGCTTACCCATGATGGCACTGAACCTACTGTCTATACATCGAATATCCATTTTTTTTGTAATTAAGTGATCGGGTCGGTCAATTTGCTCACCTGATTGTAAGTGATATGCCAGACTATGACAGAACAGTATTGATGGAAACCAATCACTGTATAAAGTAATCACCATCCGTCAATCCACCCCCTATCACCTGAGACGACGAATTTTAGGTCTCTTATTCCCAGTAATTTTACTAGTTACAGTGCCCTCATCCAGAAGCACAAAAGCGCATAACACTCTCATTTCACCTACCTAGACGGCTCAGTATAGAGACTACCACCTAGTTAAATACACAAACGGGAAATATGCACTATTGTTACACAAAATGTGTGCTTAGTGTGTCGTTGAGCGTCGGTGGCTCAATGATGTGGACTGTTGTCCTGCTACGGAGGA
>PQWD01012771.1:0-15128 GCA_019425675.1 Leucinodes orbonalis | reverse complement strand
TTTTTGCGAGCATTCCGAGTATCACACATATTACAAATATTAGTTAGGGAATTTAAAACTTCCGGGATCCTTAACTAAAAGTTTTCGTTTTTGCAAATCTCTCTGCGTAAACCTTTTCAGGCTGAGGGTCATCGGCGCTTGCTACTTCCTCGTAGAAGCTGTGAATTCCATCCGCGGACTATAGTGAAAAAACAAACTAGTTATTAACAATAACTAGTCATGGGGCTCCTGTTGTTCGATTTCCATATTTAGAACATAAAATTATTCATTTAAATTTTGACCTTAACGCGTCATAGAAAGAGTATAAAATCAAAAGCATACTAACATGTCATTATGACATGCAGCGAGTGACGTGATTATGAATGAAAATTCTGCCCACCTGACTTTTTTTTTTTTCGAACTGACTACTGCTGTTGGCCGCAGATGGCCTTTACAGCTTCACCGGGCAAGTGGCGAGCGCAGATGGCTCTCAGCCTTAATATTTACACAACGAGCCTAAGGGGTCCCGAACGGGACTCGAACCTCGGCTTAGGGCTTTGCGGGGGGACTTGGTAGCCTAACATATGTTTGGGGAGAAAAGCGGCCCGGCACATGCCGGTTACGCAAATAGGGACTGTGCGAACCTACAGGGACACGCAACGATGGCCCCCGCCTAGGGGGCGGAATCTCGGTTGTCGATTTGTAGAGTGTAATTTTAGTGACACGCTGACGGCCGTGGTGGGATCGTCCGGATCGTCTAGCACGTCCCGTGGACGCCGACAGATACTTTTTGAGTGAGCTTGTGCAACTAGTTAGTTCATTGTTTATCTAAGGTTAGGTACGACTATAAATCATCGTTAAGAGTATCAATAACAGTATATATTTACTCTAATAAATCATCATTTCGGTGTTATCATTAAAATTACCCGGCTTGCTTCACATAAGTAGGGTTTCTCTTCGAGAATTCTCGAACCGAGAATTCCCGGGAAATTTTGCCTTACTCGAGACGAGAAAAAAGTGGTCGAGAAATCGAGAAATTCAGTCAAAAAATTAAAAACTTGATAACGCGCTTGCGTTCTCGTTGCGGCTCTGCCACGCGTCGTGCGAAATTAAATGAAATAATTTGTCCTATTAGAGGAGGGCACCGAAATTTGATATTTCACACGGTCGTTGTAATTATTAAGATTTGAGTTCCTCTCAGGAAGACCCAGCTAATTACGTTTCTGAAAAACGTTTCTAATACGTTATACTAGAGTACATAATAGAAAACGAACGTGTTTTCTCCTTGTCTGGAAACTTTGTGACAAAAATACGAAACCGATTGTCAGATGATGCTATAAATGCCCTTGTATTTTTAAAGGCTTATTTTCTTAATGATAACGTGACATCGTGGGTTAGCTTTTGAAGCAGTTTCCGCTTTAAATTGTGATTGTAATTGGTCTTAAGATTTTTAATGATTTATTAGATTTTTATGTTAACTTACGTAAAGAAAAGACTCCATTTACTTATAACAAATATTGAAAAGTTGATACAAAGACTAAACTAAGGAACATGTACCTTACTGTTACTCGTAATTATTAAGCTAGTCTGATTGTTATTTTTATAAGGAATTAAACTGTCGTTTTATGCTACGTAATTGAAAAGTTTGTAGTACAGACTGAGACTAAAATAAATTATTTAGTATGTAAGGTACTAAGTTTCATTGTGGTGACATGATGACATTGTTTTTAGAAGATATTTTATTTGTTTTTTTTTTCAAAGAAAAAGACTATTTAGTATATTTGTTTGTAGAAACTAGAAATAATGATAAGAAGATCTCGCTAGAGTTTTTTCGCTTAATTAAAGTTTCTATAGTTAAATTAAACTCACATGAAACTAAAAATAAACGTTGGTCATTGATAAATGTTGAATATTGCATAAAAAGTATAGTTTTATTGTTAAATCAAATATGTTTTGAGCTTTTCAATATTTCTCGACAACCCGAGAATTCCCGGGAAATAGTGGTCGAGAATTCTCGTGCTCCGAGAAATAAAAAAGGTCGAGAAATGAGAAACCCTACACATAAGTGAAGCAAGAAGTAATTATCTTATAAGAAGGTACTTAAGCAATGCGTCTTTGACGTACTAACATTTCGAACTACGCATAATATGGCCACTGATTGGGATTGGTTCACAAATTTGTATGTCAAGAGGACTAAAGTTATCGACAAAGTTCGCCGGATCAGTAAGTGGCAGTGAGCCGGTCACGTTCAGCCGTGGACTGCAACAGGTTGAAGAAAGAGAGCGAGAAGCACTTAAAGCAGCGTGGATATACATTTTTTTATTTAGATCACCCAGGTGATCCAAATCCATCGTTTAGTGCAATTACTTAAATCATCCAGATGATGAATCTGTTGGTAGGTAGGTACTGCACGTGTATTAAAGCAAACCAAATCGATCGTCACAAAGTTATCTTTCACAATGAGGATACGCCATCAATAACAAGCGTTGTGCTTACAAACATGTATTATTACCACGAAATAACAAGGTTGTATATGAGCCAATTGCACAAAAACACCAGTAACAGTTAAGTGATTTGTCACTGTTGCTATGATTTTTGATGTAGGTAGCCGGTGTCATTATCCTGATGAAGTCATTCTTATTATATTAGGGTTGGCAATTTATGGAAATTTCAACATGTGATTGACTCAAAAATAAAATAGAACCCGTGCATTACCTTGCTTTAACTTATTGAGCTTTAAGTTCATGACTGAATAGGTACCTATTGATAAACGCCATCCAAATTGAGTTAAAACAGTGACCTAGTGTAAAAAGTTATGTCCCTATGCACTAACTTAAACATGTCATCACTATTTCAGTGTACTGCTCCCGCCCAAATGTGAAAGCGATATTTCCTGAGGGATCGTTCTTGTGCAATAATATAAAGTTGCAAGCGATGGCCTGATACTGCGGAGTAGGCCTCGGACAGGCACATTTTTAAAGTTGTCATTAGCCCGATCGTGACGATAAATAATAAATATTTAATGACATTCACACAGCGCCATCTAGCCCCATATTAAGCGAGGAGCTTGTAGTAAGGGTACTAAACAACTGATTTTTTTTAAATACATACATATACATGAATAAATCCTCCTTATTAAACAGCCAGATGCTTGTTTTGACTATGTAGCTGGCTCATTTTTTTTTTGGTCGGTTTGTTCGCTCACTTGGTGGTAACTTGGTAAGTGATACTATATGCCTGATCATGACAGACACTGTTGAAGAAAGTTAAACAGTAGATAGTGATGATTTTCCGTTAACACTTCCTTATGTCCGCCACCCAAGAAGATAGATGTTAGGGCTTAGTACTCAGTAACTTTGCTAGGTATTTTATTTTTATTTTTAATAGTTATTTTCGAAATGAAATGCATGTTGTCCACCGCTCTTACGGTGAAGAAAAACATCGTGAGGAAACCTGCGCACGCCTGTGATGAGATTGGGTTGTGCGTGAAGTCGGTTAATCCGCAATGGGCCCGCGTAGACGATTAAGGCCTATACACCTTTTACGGGTACGCTCGTGTCTCTCACTGGGATGTATAATGAGCTGATGAAGATGAACTTTACTACCTTTATGCCCTCATCCTGAAACACAGAAATGCTAAAATCTATTACAGAACGATACCTATCTGGCACTGTGGTAATATCTACCTAGACGACTCAGTACCGAGTCTACCAACTGCCTACCTACCGAAGCGAGTTATAACCTTTGTATTAAACCAATCAGGTGATCCAACCATGCTAAGCAACATTTGCACTTGGTGTAAAGGTGCTGTTTTTCAAAAATCCACAGGTTTGGTTCCAGTGCAGCAAAGTATGCTTACTTAACTTAAACACCCCATGACAGCCCGAAGCCAGTCAAGGGCCTCCTCCACGGTAATGAAGAGTTTTGCCCTAGCTCTCTGCAGGCGGGTGGAAGAGTATTTGTTCACAGCTATTCCATTCACTCTAACCTTATGTTAAGGAATAGCTGTGAAAGTGCTGTGCTCACGGAATGGTTTGTTCCTAGGCTGCCTCTTACGGCACCCGCGGGAGGAGTAGGTTGACGACTATTGTATTCTGATATGCCGTCTGACTACATGGCATAAGTAAATATATACATGCCAATCAAATAGCATATTAATCACTGGTACATTTATGTATTAAATTTCGCACGGAAATTGAGGCGTTCTGATTTCCATTTCGTGTAACGGTTAAGATGTTGGCCCCTACTCCAGGGGTCCTTGTCACCCGTGAATAAGTACTGATAGACTGGTAGATCTAGTACTTTTGGAGCCTATTCAACATAATCAAATAATGACATCTTCTCTATTTATGATATCAGTATCTATGAATTGAGTAAAACTATTGTTTGCCCGTAAATACATAAATATAACATTTTTACGAAGGCAACCCTAAACCATAATTTGCACTCATTCAATTTTATCCGTTGATGTAACTCGTGAGAAAAACACTGAGGTCATGGGATTTCATTCCATCAGTATCCTAGTATGACTCACATTAATTAGTATGCATATACATATTTACCTATTATAAGATAATAAATAACATTAAGCTTATTCATTTTATTTCTAATACAAACTATCAATCATTCTTTACTAAAATTTAATTAATATGTTAATTAGTATTTTTCCATATCTTAGGTTATGTTTTCCTATGTACTTAATTTTATAATCTGATATAGGCTATTTACCTATGGTGTAGGTTGACCACGGTCGCCAACAGTAATCTCAGAAAAAGTTCTCAGTGTAAAATTTAAGCGTAAGAAGTTTTTACTTGAGAGCTTTTCTGTTTTTTTAACCGACTTCATTTACTAACTTATCACCGAATATATAGGTAGGTATGTAAAATAAAGGGTCGTTTGTGTTAGTACTATAAATAAATTTTATTTATTCTATTCGTCATTCATTAAAGTTGTCATCCAGAGCCGTGCGTTTATGATGGCATTCTTCTGGAAAGGTGCTGATCCAGCAGTTCACTTTATAATTGTGTACCTAATTGTAATATTTGTTATCAATCGATTTTCGTATCAGCAATCGCTGTTCACGAATGTTGTGAGAAAAAAAACCCTGAATAAAGAACACGAAAATGAGCTACTAACTAATATCAATACCTACAGACCCTCGTAAATCACAATTTTATAACCTAGTTAGGTCTTTAAGCTACACAGCTGGTCATAGGTGACCTGATTCCTGTGGCACAACATAAAACAACATTTTCTATTAGCACTGTTACTTGCGAGGAAGGCTTTACATGCTGCAAGTTGTGTGTAAATAATATTCGAAACAGCTTGTGATCTCATTGCAGCATGTAGGCGTTGACCCACTCGTAACCTGGCAGTACGCAGTGAGCGTCTTTGCTTGTCCCGTGTGACAATCTGTGAGCGCCAATTTTACGCGGGAAACTGACAAAGTTATTGACGTGGATCTAATTAAAAAACAACAAAAATTAGTGTTATTGATTTAGTGTTTTGAACAAATATTTTTGCAAATGAATTAAGTTCCTTGTGTTGTGGTTTGTTTTTAATAAGTGTTGTATTTTAGTAATCCGAATGGAAATATGTTTGTGAATATAAATACTTAGTTTGGAAATTTATTACGAGTTTGTATGTGTTTTGAGTGAAAGTCGTCGGATTCTAATGTGCGGATGCCGGGACAAAATACCGAATATCTTTGTGAAACGTAAGTTATGGATTTGTTAGTTAAATGTTTTATTAGTTACAGTATGGTAACAGTAAACAAAATCAAACAACTACTCTACAAGATGTAGATAGAAATAGTTAATAATACGGTGTTTATGTAAATAATTATGTGGAATATTTATCTCGTTGGGGATAAAACTCTACAAAAACAATAGCTTTTTTTGCCGCGGTTAACTTCGAAAAATATCTTAGAAGCTTTTTAAAAGCGCTTGATTGAAGCGCTTACTACTCCTATATATATATATATTATTTTAAAATGCCATACATTATTACAATGTAGCATATAGTTTTCTGCCGCCGTAAGTGGCATCTAAAACATAAATTTATGTATTTTTTGACGTAACAAGATTATACGCCAAAGTTATTACTTATTTTTAGGTTCTCTCAAACGTTGTTAAATATTCTAATTTGCTTATGTGTGTATTGTCACAAAAATACGGTAATGCTTTTGATAGCTCTGGAACTCGGTCTTTTTGAAAATTTGATAGTATACACTATTCTTTATGACTGTTCACGAATGTTACGTAAGACAAATGGTAACACATGGTATCATTCGTGATTCAAAAACTCGTGGACATAATTTAAAAAATATTTATTTCTGCAAGTTTTGATGTAAAAGGACGCCCCTAAGTTAAATTCGTAAAAGGAATGGCAAATCTACACACAAATTTTGAAATAATATAAAAAACTTTCTTTCTTACCGTGGATATTGTCGCTTAAAAATATTCAAAACTCACAAGACAAAATTGCCGACCATACTTAACACCACTTTGACAGAAAACTAAATGGTGTTTTCATTCCTTATGTTAGCCAACTTTAAACCTAGTGTTGCTTTTTCAAAAATAATGTTTGACGGATCGCGATTCTCTTTATTTAAGTTGTTATTTATAGTAACTTAGTGAGGTATATTCGGGAAACAAAAATGAGACATATTTTATAATTAGTTTAATTATATCTTAAACATTATTTACTCAAATCAATTAATGGTCACATATAGCTCAATGATGGAATTATTTGGAAACACCAACAAAAACAATTTCTAAAGAAATAGGAATTTTTAGAACGACTTTAAAGTGCGAGATGTGTTACTGGGACAAATGAATTTTGTATGGAGACTAAAATGAACCCTTTCCAAAAATAATAAATAATACTCCTCATAGGCAACTAATAATATATTTTAAGTATTTATTTTAATAAACATGTTACTGCAAACCAGAATCTGTTACAATTTATCACTTATGCTATTATATACTTAAATTATGAATATTTGATGAGAAGGACACATATTTTTCCCCAAATTTACAATTTTTCGCGGCCTTACTCATATATATTTATCTACGATCAGTTTTGTTCACTTTTAGCAGATTTGTTTAAAGTTTCCTGACTAGGTAGAGCGTGACTCTATTAAGTCATCTACTTTAAAAATATATATAAATTAGACACTCAAATCATTTTATACCACGTAAGTTGTTAGATTAAAGCCAACCTTTTTTATTAAATAGTACTTAAATATTGAAAAATGTAATAAATAATATATTAACTGCTGTTACACACGGCTTTACATTGACGTTATAATATAAACTTTAAGACTTCAGTATTGAAGAAGATATAACTATCCAACCCATCGTTATAACTGTTATAAGTTTTATTGGCAAAGGTACAAAATGACACTCTTAGCTATCCCTTTTTAAAAACGTAAGTACGTAAGTAAATACATAACATTTACTTCAGTGTTTTTTTTTCAAAGGCCTGTGTAAAATGGTAAGCTTTAAGTCCTCAACTTACGGACTACGCAATTACTTCAACATCATCACATATTTAATTATCAGATAGGTAACTAAGGTAACAAAAATGTTTTACGTTTCTAGCTATAAAAACGGCGATCAGATTAGAGATACAGATTTCTAACTTTTTTATTTCGTTGAAATAGCAATTTACAAACATCTCTAGACAATACAAGTATATTGTCCAAATTTTAAACTCTACCAGAAGTTTTTACGGTGATGAGAAAGTAAACAATTGGGACTGCACATTCAAAGGAGTTCACAATGCAAAGTGTATGTTTCTTGAGGTTACAGACAACAGAATTATTAGTTCAAGCTTTATAGCTACACATATTAAAAAAAATACAATGCAGTTCTTTTGAAGTACCTATTCACTCACTCCACTTAATCTTTGGCTGAATCTTTGACAAAAAATATACGTCACGTTTTTTTCTGTACATGCATAGACTAAGGTACTATAAATCTCTCTATAGATTAAGATAAGATATATTTTTTTCCGTACAGCCATAAATCATTTGCATCTTCAATGATATTATAACTCCATAATTATTAAGATGTGGGCGCCCCGGAGGTTTATATTATGGACCACTCTGCATCTTGGACAGAACAATCCGTCGATACAGCCTCTTGTCAGCTTTTAACACATATATGGTCATACAAAAAGTCTTTTTGGATGTTAGCGACGTTTTGAATCGAATTATTGATTTTTGATCATATTAACAATGGCTCCCGAGATGATACTTTAAAAGGACGAGTGAATCACTTCAGTTTTTAAGAATTTCGCTTTGTTTTGGTAAACATAATCGACAACCCGTGTGGTGTAACGTTGAAACGTCGGTTATTAGTTACACCAAGTTCGATACCCGGGCATTACAAACATTTGTATGCATGAACATGTCTGTTTGTAGATATCGGTCTGGATGTTTCTATGTATCTTATGTATGAATTTACAAAAAATTTATATTAAGTATGTTTATCCGTTATTCGGTACCCATAAAATTAGCTTTGCTGAAATTGAGATTAGATGGCGTTGTATGAATATGTCTGGATACCTTCCTACCTTTATACTCGTATTATAAAAAAGATAAATATTTTAGACTTCTTCGTTTATTCGAAGAAAAATCTTTTACACGTTCTGGGACCCATGCGTCCTGTGACAGAACTGTACAAAATGTACAGGCAACACTTAAAAAAATTTGCTTTACATATCACATAAAGACATTTGCGGGCAGTATACGGTACACAATAAACATATTCAATAACAGGCCGAATGATTCGCAACAAAATCAAAAATCTATTAACAAGAGCTAGGAATTATTGTAGTCATTTATTGGAATGTTTTAATGGGAACCTAATACCATATAGATTTATCATAAAATTCTTACGCTACGATTTGCAAGACGCGGTCCCCACTCCAGAACTCGTTTGTTCCAACGGCCATCGGTTCTGCGAAGACTTGACCGGCCCGCCCTCTGCTCCTTCAACTGCTGATCCGGCGAGCTATATTGCAATTTTCCAACAGTAGACTGCATTGGATGGAAGAGAGAAGAGAATTAGAATTTTTGTTTTACATACCCACTACCTAACTAAGTTTTCATGGCATATGTCAAAGTGAATTATTGCATTACGAGGCTTTTATTGCTATGATATACTTCGGCAGCCCACACGTGCCGACAGCACTTCATTATTTTAGTATACCAATTCAATTAAACCTATCAAATCTGTCATAAAGTTTTTATTCGCCAATCGACACGGTATTTCTCAGAAGGTGTTCGGTATCTGAATCACACCTGTGGGCGACACCCACACTGAAACAATTATCGATTATAAACATTATAACATGTTAAACATGCGCATTCGTCGATAATAACTCCAACACTATAATTTTACAATCGATTGTTTGTAATTTATCGCCCGCGGTGCGACAAATTGAATGTCGACACTTTTTTTATTTTGTGCCAGTGATAAATAGTTTAGAAAATGTTAGCTCTATAATTCAATTATTTTTTATTAGCAGATTGCTTTATGCAGAGACATAAATAGAGTTCATTTTTACTTTAGGGAAACACTCTACGATTAGTGCCGTAACCAATATTTTAAAGCATCGCTCGATGCATGATTTGAAAGACTAGCAAAACTATTATTATTGTTAAAACTTATGCGAATTGTTTTTTGTAAAATAGACGGAAAGTCCTGTTAAACGAAGAAGATATGTACTCAAGTGTCTTTAAACACGAACCATTGCTCTATATAAGGAAAAACTTCTGGCGAAGAATATAGGTAATACAAATCTGAAATTGCAAGAAATTAAGTAAAAGCTATGCTTGGAGTCTCTCTTAGGGATAAGATCAGAAATGATTTAATCCGCAAGAGAACTAAAGTTACCGATATAGCCCGCCGGATCAGCAAGTTGAAGTGGCAGGGCTGGTCACGTATGTCGTAGAACCGATGGCCGTTGGAGCAGACGAGTTCGATTTAGGCCTGAATTGACTTATTAGGGTGCCGTTCTAAGTAGGTTCAGTGGATCTTATGGAGATTAGATGAACAAATAGGTAGGCCTGCCTACTTTTATGGCAATTTCACAAGTATTTCGATACTTTTAGAACTAAACGTTTTCTCTCGTGACTCGTTTTAGAATACAAAAGACGATGTTTTTCTTTTGTCTTTTAATTTTAGTATTTTTTCTCACTAAGATGTAGAGTTTTAGTGAGAAAAAATACTAAAATTAAACTCATGACTTGACGAAAGTATAAGCTGAAATGCTAATTTGAAGTGCAGTTTTTGGGGTTGATGCTTATGGACACATTCGGTAAATTAGTTTATTTATAATTTTTTACTATCATCGACTTGAACTTTAAAGCCGCCAGGATTTCTAGGCACAATAAAATAGTTTTTTTTTATTTATTCGCCAGCGGTGGTTAAAATGTATTTTTTATTTCTTTCAAATTATTTATTATTTTTTATTTTTTATAGTAGGTAAAATACCTACAAAAAAAAAAAAAATTAAAGCATGACTCGAACTTTACTTACGATTCTCGCTTGTTGAAGAGTTAAAGACCAGTAGGTACCTACATGTTAGCGATTGAAATAATTTTTCTACGTAATGGCCAAGGAAAGGTTGGCTTTGGTCCTAGAAGGTTAAAGCTGTGCAGCACCTTTACAGCAATCACTATCTCGTAATAATAATTTATCAAAATTACTACAAAGCGTTATGCATAATAGCGGCTACTAGTAGTATTATCTCAAGTCCTTTCGTGCTTCGGAAAGCACGTAAAGCAGTTAGTTCCAGCAACCATATTATGATGGTATTTTAAACCCTCCAATCTGCACCCGCGTTTTAGTTTACATTTCAAACACCCCATAGTCATGCGCTATGGAGAGGCCAGTGCCTTTTAGCAAATCTTAGAAATGAATCCGATACAATAAAATACCTGGGTAGTGTTGGTAGTATTGAATGCTTCTTTAACTTTCAATAACATTTATTAATCTTAGTCTTACAATATGACTGTTTCCCGCGCGTAATGCTAATGTCGAGAGAGAGATATATTAGTGACGTGACATCACTTTTCAATTGATTAGGGGTGGGACGATAAAAAATGTCGTTTCTTTTCCGTGTAACAGTAGGTACTTGTCGACAATATTTGCTTTGCCTTGCGGTATATTAAACTACATTAAATGACTTCATTCGGTAAAGATGTTTTTGTTTACACGTCCGATGTCAAGTAGCACGTAGGTCGTCTGTCATTAGAGAAGACGCAATGTCCAAATGGCAATCCCACGCGTGCTACCACAAAAACTGTTGTCCATCTTTGTCATGTTCTAAGATGACTTTGTTTTTATGTTAATAACTACTTATCAGTAAATTAAAGGTAACATATATAATATGTGCACTGCGTCGGTGGCTCAATGGTGAGGACTGTCGCCTTTCTACCGGGAGGGCTGAGGTTCAAATCCCGACACGTACCAATGTGTTTTCGAATTTTCGAAAATATATGTACGTTATCCGACGCTCTTACGGTGAAGGAAAACATCGTGAGGAAACCTTCATGCACCTGCGAAGAGATTCGAAGGTTCTGTGTGAAGTCGTCCAATCCGCACTGGGCCCGCGTGGACGACTAAGGCCTAATATCACCCTATACGGGTAGGTTCGTGCCCCTCGATGGGGACGTTTAATGAGCTGATTATGATGATATATAATATAGTGAACGTCGGTGACTCATTGGTGTTGACTGTTGCCTTCCCATCTGAAGAGTGCAGATTCAAATCTCGCCACGTACCAATGACTTTTTTGACATACCACGTATGAATTTTCGAAATACCACCTAGTAAACACTGCACACACACAGATATTAACCAAAACCACATAGGTTAGGCGTATCTATTAGGTCATATAACATTTAATATTAATATTTTCATTCAAGTGAACTTTCTAAATGTCCGGTCTAGTTACCAGCGCGAGGTGCGCGGGGGTGTGGGTTCGAGGACCGGTGAAGTCGTGGGCGGCCTACGGAATCAATCAATAATCGGCCCCTAATTGGTTATGATGTCTTATTGAAAGCCATTGTTGTTGTTATTATTAGAACTTATAATTTGTAAGCAAACAAGAAGAAGGAGAACGTGAGTTTGGACCAAAAATATAATGCCATATATAGTCCACGTATATGTACTTTTTATACCATATAGATACAGTGATGCACAGAGATTATGAGTAGGGTATGCAAAGTGTACTAATAATCACTAATTTTCATTTTTGACTGAATTGAGTGTTGTTGTTGACAGAGATCGCCCATGGTTTCAAATCAGTATAGGAGATTGGCGAATAGGTGGGAGTCATTTATTATGTTGGCGATTTTCCGGGTTGTCTGGACGCACAATGTATGCACTACTTGTTTGCACATATGAAGTAATACAGTAACGTGTTACTGTCTGGACCCAAAGGTTATGCACTGCTTATATTCATATAGAGTGCACGCCACTGCAAATATATGATAACATTTATGGACGTAAATGTGGAAATTGTGTTTGAGTAAAGGAGAGCCATGTTTTAGAATGCATCTGCTCGACCGGAGTGATACCACATTGACTGAGGTTCAAAATACCCCTTTCCTTATCCATATTTCCTTTCTTTTCCCCTTTGCTTTTATAAAGGTCAGCTCTTTACTCTTTCTCTATACGTTCTGGAAAACTATGAATAGACTGCGGGCAGATGTTGGCTGGTGCCGTGAAAATCGGGTAAGATGAGGATATTCTAGAGGCCTTCTGTGTGACTGAGCTGCCCCTAAGACAATGGAACACCTATTGTGTTGCCCGGAATGTCCACCTTCGTGCGGTTTCCGGGACCTCTGGATGGCAAATGAAATTGCGATTAAAGTGGCCCAATATTGGTCGCATTATCATTGCTTGTGAATCCATATCGACTCGATAAGAAGAAGCTCTTTACGCGATATTAAATATATATTATTTGGGCGATTTTACTTACCATCTGAAGACCTGAAAAATATTGGTGGAACAAACTGGACACAAACGACAAGAGACCGTACCTTATGGAAATGTTTGAAAGAGGCCAATGTACGATAAGTTGAGGTTGTCGCTGTTACATAAGTATCTAATGTACTTAAACATTTTGTCAACTTCACCAATAAAGGCTATTTAATTTAAACTTACCATTTGGTTAATCGTCTACTTGTTCGCCTTCCCATGAAATAAAAAATATATTAATTCTCACTATGTGAGAGCAAGCAGTATCATATATGAACACCTCAATCAAGCAATTATTACACTGTTTAAAACCTCTACCGATTAGTCAGATAAGGCAAATAGGCTTATTTGCGTTGGGCATTGCAGCGACTAGCTACGCAACCAGTCTTCGCCCACATTCGACCTAATTGCAAGCGAGTGTCAGCGGAGAGATTATAATATTCTTGTACTCCTAAGTCCACCTCATGTTGTATGGTAATGGCTCTGACTACAGTCAAATTCGAAATACTGTTACTATCTAGAATACTTGATCGGGTTAGAAGGGCAAATAATTACGGGAAGCTCGCATGGCTTTTAAATAAGTAGGTACCTTCTCCTTCTCTATTTATTTAATTAGTTGAGTTATTTTGCTGGTAGAGGCTTAAGAGAAGCGGAGGCCGGGATCTCTGGCGCAAGGGGAAACCTAAGTCTTGCAGTGGGCTGACCAGTGGGCATCGGACCCACTGGGGTTGAATATCTCTCTCATACGGAGTCAATTTTGACTCTTTCGCTCGCTATGGATTCATTTCGTGTATGTAATTCATATTTTTTATTTAAATACTCTTTGATACTTTAACTGTGCACTTAATACCTTTATAGTAACCTATTATGTATTCTTTTAAAAAGATTAATTCTATTTATTGAAGAAAAAAGATTGTTAATTAATATTCTACAAGATGAATTTAAATTCTTAAAGTGAATTATTGTTTGGACGAAACGTGCCAACAAAAATTATATTTAATTCAATTCTCACCAACACCGACAGCGAGTGATATATGCGGAAGCATTTACACAAAGAACAGTCATATTTGTAACAGCACACATACTTATGGAATCATTTGTAATATGGACATTTAAGAATCTTAGACTGTATCTATGAATTAAGTATTTCATGTTAAGAGTAGGAACGTTTCTTTGTCCATTACCTATACCTTGTAAATAATGCTTTGCTGCAAGGAATGGAACAAACATAATCATCATCATCAGCTCATTAAACGTCCCACCGAGGGGCACGAGCCTACCCGTATAGGGTGATCAAACATAATATAGGTACTTAATCTTCTGGAAAATTAAGATTAAAATTTTGTCCTAAGAGCATTGTGTATGGAAAAATTAACAGTTTATAAAAGAAATTATCTCAAAATTTCTGAAAGTTGCCCGCTATCTCATTCTGCTACGGTACCTGTAACTAGAACCTGAATGGATGTAAGGTATCACATAAGTTTGGTATCCCTAGACTGTGGACTGTCGCCTTCCTACTGGGAGGGCTGAAGTTCAAATCCCGACGTACCAATGTGTTTTCGAATTTTCGAAAATAAATGTACGTTATCCGACGCTCTTACGGTGAAGGAAAACATCGTGAGGAAACCTTTATGCACGGCTGCGAAGAGATTCGAAGGTTTTGTGTGAAGTCGTCCAATCCGCACTGGGCCCGCGTGGATGACTAAGGCCTAAACACCCTATACGGGTAGTCTCGTGTTCCTCGGTGGGAACGTTTAATGAGCTGATGATGATGTACGTACTAAATAATGTTTATGTATAAACTTCAGTTATGTGTAATGTAATTATTGTCCGAGTAACATGAAAACATTATTATATCAGCTACCTTCCAGTAAAACTCCAAAATCGGTAATCAACCAGTGCGCTATCAAAATAACGAAAAGTGACAACGTTTTTGTATACAAATACTAAATACATTTAGTATTTCGTAATATAAATAGACCGAAACTATTTAATTACTACTAATCCTTTTTTAAAATAGCAAACTACGTCGAGTAAGTAGGGCACCCGTGTGCCGCTAAAAATCCACTACACGTTTCACATTAAAATAGATTTGACTGAAATACGCGGATACTTTATGTAATGTTGACTTCGTAACTAGTGTTACGTACA
>PQWD01012770.1:0-48905 GCA_019425675.1 Leucinodes orbonalis | reverse complement strand
GACCTGCAGCGCCCACAAGGGGGCGTTATCGCCCACTTTGGGAAAGACTGTTCTAAGGAAAAGCATTGACTGCCGCGCCGTGTAATAGGCATGATGACTGAGTCCTCGAAACGTTAGGACTATTTCATTTTATTACAATTCTGGGTTAAAAGTAACGATGTGCTTACGCTCAGCTCGAAAACTCATGTTTTATGAATTTTATTAGTCTTCTAAGATAGGTGGGCAAGTCCATTTTTAAAGTACATGAATTGTCAAAAAATTTTTTTTGTATACGCCTTAGTCGCCCACGTGGGCCCAGTGCTTATTGGACGACTTCACACAACCTTTGAATTGCTTCGCACGCGTGCGCAGGTTTCCTCACGATGTTTTTCTTCACTGTAAGAGCGTCGGATAAGCGCAACAAACTCAAAAATGTTTTATTCAAATAAATCATTACATGACACTTTTGAATCGTCAAGAAGTTATTTTTAATGAATCTACCACCGGTTCGGGAGGTTGTCAACACCTTGGTATGTGGCGCGATTTGAACCTGCACCTCTCAGGAAGGCAACAGTCGACACCTATTAGCCAATTAGCCTTACCGTAATTGATGTGATAATATTAATATTCCCAGAGCCCCAAGTAGAGACCAAGATAGAGCCAGAAACGGAAGCCGTAGCTGATGAGAAGCCCAGGACTCGGAGTCAAACGCGAGAGAAGAAGGGAAAACGGGATTTGCTGGGCAAAACACACAAGTTGATAAGGAAACTCGACCATATGCTTGAGTTACCAGGTATATTGTTAAATACTAACTTTTGGCCGCGGCGTCGCTCGCGTTAAATTCGGGGTAACACTCCCCTTTCCTGGTTACTAGAACAATATTTTACGCTATTGTAGGTGATATTATACATCTGTCTATCCATTTTTAGCTTCTAGAGTTTTTAGACGACCCATTTGGTGTTGCGGTTGAGACGTCGTCTGCAACACCAAGGGTGCCGGGTTCGATCCCCGGGCAGTACAAACATTCGTGTGCATGAACATTTCGGTTTGTAATGGTCTGGGTGTTTTCTATTTATAATATTGTTACGAGCTGGGGGTTCTGGATAAATTATTGCCAAACACGAAGAATAACACGGTAACACACTTTATTAATTAACCACTATTAACTACACACAACACTAATTACACTTACAATCTCACTAATTCTTCAATTGACGCACGCACAATAATCAGTAATTAACACTACACACTGTAACACAAACTTAATGAGTCCGTATAATTTCCACACACACACGTTATATTCACTCGTTATCTCACACTCGACGATCCCTTATATATCGCTGTATCGCTCGCTTCTTCCTTGTAGTTACAGGTACTTCGCTCTTCGTTAGCTCTTGAGTAGAACACAAGACTCCCGGCGCACCCGTCGGTCCGCCTTATATACCTGTCCGCCCGCTGAGCTCGAAGCGTCGACGTCATTCTATATAGTTCGTTCAATATCTGGAACATGCTAGACTCTTTGCTATTTGACAATTCGCATGTCATACTCTATGGTGGACTAACGTCACATATTAGCCGCCATATTTAATGTCATTTTAATTACGTCAATTCGTAACAATATGTAAGTATTTGCAAAAAAAGTATATTAGTATGTTTATCCGTTGGTAAGTACCCATAATACAGGCTTCACGCTTAACTTGGGGCTAGATAGAGCTGTGTGAATGTTAGAGGATATTTATTTATAGTACCTGAAAAATTTTGGAATGCTGTTGTCTCGGGTGTCTCTTATAAATAGCTACTGAAATTCACACAGCGCCATCTAGCCCCTACTAGAAGTGCGTAATCTCTTTTTTGAAGTCGATCAAAAATTGGACTACCCATTTTGTGTGATGGTTGAGACGTCGGCTAAGAGTTCCGGGTTCGATCCCTTGGCAGTACAGACATTTGTTTATGACCTATTGCATGAAACTAGATTATATGTCGGATGTACACGTATTTACGAAAAACGTATAAGTATTTTTATCCGTTGTTTAGTACCCATACACTTACGGCTTCACTCTTAACTTGGCGCTAGATGGCGCTGTGTGAATGTCAGTAGCTATTTATATTGTTACATAAATATTTTTCCTAAATTTCAGAACCGCCGAAGAAAGAAAAAACAAAGAAAGAGAAGCCTATTTAGACCACGACAACATGGTATACCTAAATGCAGTGACAATAGTACAGAACTCGTACGTATGCCCCTTCCTTAACCGCATAAGCAACTACTGCTATTATTGCAAAGACCAATTCGTTAATCCGAACGAGCTTAGAGACCACACACTGGCCCACGACCCGAAAACCTTCGAGAGTATGATGGAGAACAAGAAAATACCCAAAATCGATATCACACGAATCGATTGTCGACTGTGCCCAGACAAAATCGATGATATCGACTCGTTCAAGAGTCACATCACTACGCACGGCAAATACGTACATCCGGTAAGCAATGAGTTTTTGAAATTCCGTTTGACCGTTAACAATTTGACGTGTACCGAATGCGGTAGCGTTTTCCCTTACTTTGATATGCTGAAGAAACACATGGTGGACCATTTCGGGACCTACATATGCGATATCTGTGGCGCGTGTTTCCTCGAACAGAACTCGCTGCGTACTCACATAAAGTCGCACAGTAAAGTCGAAGCGAACTATCCGTGCGAGATATGCGGGAAAAACTTGAAATCGAAGTACAGTAGGTATTTGCATGTGGCTACGGTGCACGAGAAGAAGCCGACGGTGAATTGTTACAAATGCGAGGCGAGTTTCTTGTCGTACGCATTAAGGAATCGCCATTTGATCGAAGTGCACGGGGATAAGCGGACGTTCCCTTGCAAGTTGTGCGACAAAGTGTACAACAGAAGGAAAACTTTAATGGAGCATAATAGGAGAAATCATCTCAAAGTTTATAGGCATCAGTGCGAGTTGTGTGATCAGAGGTTTTATCTGCCATCTCGATTGAAAGAACATATGGCTACGCATACAGGTGAAAGGAATTTCCGATGCGAATTTTGTGAGAAAAGTTACCCGAGGTTGCAGTCTTTGCAGGAGCATATACGGTCGCATAGCAACGAAAGGAGGTATAAATGTGATGTGTGCAATTCCGCGTTCACCCAGAATGGGAGCTTGAAGAATCATATGAAAAGCCATCATCAGGGATACGAAATGGATGGTAGTTTTAATTGATAGTGTCATATCGTTTTTTTATTAAATTAATTTTATAAACAACTGTTTTGTTTTTTTACTAATAAACTCGAGCATTTGACCTTAGATAAACAATGAACTAACTCCATGCACAATCACTCAGAAAGTGTCCGCGGCAAAAGTCTGCATATGCCGTCACTTGGGCAGAATTTTTATTCATAATCACGTCACTCGCTACATGTCAAAGTGACAGTAGTGTGCTCGTGCTTTTGATTTTGTACTCTTTCTATGACGTGTGAAGGTCCAAATTTGAATCAATTATTTTACGTTTTAAATATAAAAATAACTATATGTATGTGTCATGCGGCTCGGACATTGGCTGATGTTTCTCAGTGATTGTGCATCTAGTTAGTTCATTGTGTATCTCAGCATTTTATTTTATTTATTTATTTGGGAACAGCAAACAGTCACATTATCTATTATATATAAAAAAATGTTAAAAAAATTAAAGTTTAACAATAATGTGGCCCACAGCGCGCTCCTCATATTAAATCTTAAGTATATGTTTAGGCCGCCAAACGATTAAGTAAGTTAAGTATTTGGCCCACATCACACCTGATGTTAAACAACGATGTAGCTATAGATGGATATAAATAAATATATGTCCACTAACATTTACGTAACGCCATCTAGCCCCAAGTTTAGTGAGGAGCTACGAGTATTTGTAATAGACAACAGTGTAACATACTTATAAACTTTTTGTAAATACATACATATTATATTTAAGTGGAAACTCCCAGAACAATACAAAATGACATATTCATACATACAAATGTTTGTTCTACCCGGGGACTCAACCTAGACCCCTGGGTCCCCTGGATCATGTTAATCCAAGAAACAGTCTGGGGTCTGCTCAGATGTTCATTATATTACCCGTATTATAGGTCTTACAACCTACACGGGCACCAGTCCTACAGGAATGCCTAAAGACACCAACATTTCCGTATCCAAAGAAGACAGATGTTAGGTCTCTTATACCCGGTAATTTTACTAGCTACAATGCCTCATCCCGAAACACAAAAGTGCAAAACACTCATATTTCACTAATAATATATAAGTGCATAGCTTGTAGGTGGGTGGTGTGAAGGCTATTAATGGACGCCATTATTTATTAATCAACATCATCAGTATGTCCCATTGGAAAGACAGGTCTTCTTGCACAGTATAGCTATGGGGAATTAGGGCCGTAGCTTTTTTTTTTTTTTTTTTTTCGAAATGACTTATTGCTGTTGGCCGCAGGTGGCCTTCACAGCTTCACCGGACAATTGGCGAGCGCAGATGACTCTCAGCCCAAAAGCCCCGTAGCAATTCATTGAATAGCTTAAATACTAAACTCGAGTCAAATTTCGAATGAGATTCATTCTCATAGATTCTAAGTGGTTTTGAATTCACATAAAAGTATATTGTAAAATGTGTTTTCTCAATATAGGCAATCTTCTGATGCTTTAATCTATTAAAAAATATCTTTTGTAAATCATTGTCTATGCAAAAAATATGATTTGTGCCCATACCTTCACTTTTGATGAAGAAACAAAACGCAAAACTCAGTCGATCGATTCTAGCTTTCGTAATATCTTGTGGCGCAACACTTTGGGACTAAGCTGTCAAAATAAATAAAAAAATTATACAACAATATCCTTCTGTTTATTTTTATTATTTATAAAACCAATTGTAATAATTTAAAAATTATACAATACACGATGGAATTGGATTCCAGCACAAGATATGGCAAATGCCGCTGCTGTTCATCCGAAGGTTTTCACAGGGATTTATGGGAGGAATATTGCTGGAATGGAATCCGAGAAGTTTACTCTGATATTTTTGCCGAATGTTATAAAATACATGTAAGTACATTTCATTGGATCGCTTACAAAGCCTCTGATGCATTCGTTAGTCATTTGAAACCATTTATTTGCTCAACTGTGACGAATCGGGACAATAGAAAATGAATTGTTAAATGTTTCCGAGAGATACCCTAATAAACAACTATTTATAATAAATTTCAGCATCCACCACCCATTTGGTGTACACTACACCAAGGGTTCCAGGTTCGGTCCCTGGGCAGTACAAATATTTGTGTGCATAACATGTCTGTATTGGTCTGGGTTACCATCAGCTCATTAAACGTCCCCACCGAGGGGCACGAGCTTACCCGTGGCGGGTGAATAGGCCTTTCACACTTCACGCACAACCTTTGAATCACTTCGCAGTGTGCACAGGTTCGCTCACGATGTTTTCCTTCACCATAAGAGCGTCAGACAATGTATATATATTTTTCGAAAATCCGAAAACACATTGTAACGTGGCGGGATTTAAACGTCAGCCCTCCCGGTAGGAGGGCGACAGTCCACATCATTGAGCCACCGAGGCTCATTGGTCTGGGTGTTTCTATGTAATATGTGTATACAATGGTATGTTTATCAGTTGGTTAGTACTCATACTACGAGCATCATGCTTAACTTGGAGCTAGATGGTGTTGTGTAAAAAAAAACAATCAGTAACCCTCAACCAGTATTAATATAAAATAGTAATGATCTTGTCCCATACAGGAGAGAGGTTGGTGGTAAACCAGACTCAGGTTTTCACACTAGCTATGTGGATATATATTTTTATCATCATCAGCCAATTATGTTTCACTGCAGGCACAGGTTGTGCCACCCAGAAAATCTATAGTTAGATTGGGCTAAAACTCACTATAAAGGTGTGATGTTGATAATTGAATTGTTTAATAATTGTTTCAGTTATCAACACAACCTGAATTCAGTTCACTAATATGCTCCTCTTGTGTGGAAAGGCTACGGGATGCAAGCGCATTTCGTATACTTGTGGTGAGCACAGAGCAAAGGCTGCTAGACACATTGGGTGGTACCAAAGAATCAACAGTCATAGTTAATATACAATGTGAGTATTTAATTTTTAATATTAAACTTTTAGGTGTAGGACTTTTAGTAGGTAGGAATAGGATGGGAACTTTTAGGAGATAGGACATTTTGTGTACTCATGCAACAACTTATACTGACTCAATACTGAGTTGTCTAGATAGGCATCATTGCAGTGCTAGATATTGTCCCATTAAATAAGAGTGCTATGCACTTTTGTGTTTTGGGAGGTGACACTGTAGCTAGTCGTAAGTAGAGCGTCGGTGGCTCAGTGGTGCGGACTGTCGCCTTCCTACCGGGAGGGTTGAGGTTCAAATCCCGACACGTACCAATGTATTTTCGAATTTTCGAAAAATATATGTACGTTATCCGACGCTCTTACGGTGAAGGAAAACATCGTGAGGAAACCTTCATGCACGCCTGCGAAGAGTTTCGAAGGTTGTGTGTGAAGTCGTCCAATCCGCACTGGGCCCGCGTGGACGAGGAAGGCCTAATCACCTATACGGGTAGGCTCGTGCCCCTCGGTGGGGACGTTTAATGAGCTGATGATGATGACTATAGCTAGTGAAATAAGAGATCTAACATCTGTCATTTCGGGTGACGGCGCTATGCGTCATTGATAGAGAATAATAACCATCTATCAGTTGTTGGTCTTCTTCAATGCCATTCTGTCATGGTCAGAAGTATCACTTGCCATCAGGTGAGCATCCTGTTCACTTTGTCATATAAAAAAAGAAACAGTTAAGAATCAATTAAATATTGATTCTAAACTGGGAGTCATAAAAATATTTATCAAATTACAGATGATAAAGCGTGCAATGACTGTGTAAAGGTGGAGTGTGATGGCGACTCGAAGGTCGAATCGTGGATGTTGGAGACAAGTCATCAAGATTGGGGTAATGACAGTGGAAATGAAATGTATGAAGGTAAATGTAATGAATTGCCACTTTAACCAGAGCTTGTGTTATTCATAAAATATATATATTTTTAAAAACATACACAAATTACATACCCTGGTATGGTATGCAATACAAAAAACATGTTTATGTACACAAATGTTTGTACTGCCCAGGGAAAGAACCCTTGGTGTAGTAGCCAAAGTCTCAACCTCAACTCAAAAAAATGTGACATGGGTTGTCAATATACCTATATGATTTGTTTTATTTTCTAAAGTTATAATATATCCAAGTAAATGCCTCCGTGGTCTAATGGTTACAACATTGGTTTTGATTATGTCCCAAGGGGTTGTGGGTTCTAATCCTGGAAATTTCATAATTAATAATTTTGTTATTAATAATTCACTTGCCATACAGTGGGCCGTAATAGACTACTGTACTTCGACCTAAATATAAATTATATCTGTGATATATTTTTTCATTATGTTATTAATTTTATGTTGTGTATTTATTTATTAATCATAATTTTTTATTTAATTCAATTGATATCCGAACCGGTGGTAGAGTCATAAAAAAATATAATAATAACAATTGACGATTCAAAAGTCTCTAACAGATTTATTTGAATAAAGATTATTTTTTCATACTTTATTATATTTTATTCTATTGAACATGCATTTTAGTTATCAATTAATGGCCATTTAGAATTTATTGTATTTTTTTAAATCACGTCTGTCAATTTTATAAAACCGATGCAATAATACAATTTGGGTTTTAGCTGAAAATTAGCGGTTTGCTTTTGGTAAACCCAATGCTGATATATGACCCTTTTGTATCATTGCGACACACATATACCCGCGATCTGCAACTATATTGGATTTGTTTCTACAATAAAATAAAAAATTACAACAAATATTACACAGATATAAACTGTGTAATATTTGTTGTAATTTTTTATTTATTGTCTAAAAATATTGTGCGTGTTCCTTGATACAAATAAAGTTGTTATAAATAAATAAATATCTACTGACATTCACACAGCGCCATCTAGCCCAAAGTTAAGCGTTAAGCCTGTATTATGGGTACTAAACAACGGATAAACATATATTTTTTGTTATACATAGAAACACCAGACCATTACAAACAGACATGTTCATGCACACAAATGTTTGTACTGCCGGGGATCGAACCCGGAACCCTTGGTGTTGCGACCGACCTCTCAACCGCAACACCAAATGGGTCGTCAATTATCTATCTACTGTATGCATAGATATTGCAAGCAGCATGTAACGTGATTATATTTTTTAGATCACATCTCCACGTCCAGTGAAGAAAACTTAATAGAAGGGGAAGCAGAACTGCATGCGAGGTTCCAGTGTAAACCGTTGCCAACCCATTCCAAATTGCAGGAAATCTGCAAAGGTTTTTTTAAACATCTGCAGTCTTTGCAAGGTATGTTTCAGGTAACAAACTTAGTTAAATATGTATTTATGTAATAGTTTCTTTGTGTAGTTGCGCACTTTGTCTGCCTGTCTCAGTATGTTTTTTTTCCTGTTTAGGACTGCTGGAAGAAATTCCATTCGGAATAAGCAGTACCTTTGTACTTTTTTTTTCTCACTATATATTGTTCTTACTATTTTGTATGTGTGCATAAACAATAAATAAATAAATATGTTTGAGATTTAGTATCGTTATATAACGTAGAATGCCTTCCGGCCCGTTGGATCGATGACTTGCGAAAGGCTGGTGGAGGCAACGGCGGATCCAGGGGGAGGGTCAGGGGGTCATGACCCCGCCTTAAGTATTATACTAACGTACATTAAAAAATACCTTATAAGTTCGTAACTTTACTACTACTACGTGACCCCTCCTGGCGCCAAACGTGGAACCGCCCCTTGGTGGAGGCTGGATGAGGAAAGCGGAGTACCGGGATCTCTGGCGCAAAATGGGGGAGACCTATGTCCAGCAGTGGACTGCGGTAGGTTGAAGATTATTCTTCATCTTCATTATCATCTTTGACGACCCATTTGGTGTTGCGGTTGAGAGGTCGGCTGCAACACCAAGGGTTCCCGGTTCGATCCCCGGGCAGTACAAACATTTGTGTGCATGAACATGTCTGTTTGTAATGGTCTGGGTGTTTTCTATGTATAATATGTATGTATTTACAAAAAAAATGTATATAAGTGTATTTATCCGTTGTTTAGTACCCATAACACAGGCTTCACGCTTAACTTGGGGCTAGATAGCGCTGTGTGAATGTCAGTGGATATTTATTTATTTATTGTTTTTAAGGCTGCTTGAAAGGTATGGCTTTAGCATTAAGATCAGCGTGAAAGCGCTTCAAAAACTTAAGTATTCACATGTATTTCAAAACACCGTTATTTATGTTACAGGTAAAGAAATTATCGGCAAAACGCTAGAATCGTTACTTAATAGAAATATAACTAACAATAAAGACGTCAAAAAGTCTAATAATATTGATAGAACAGTAAACAAAGCGTGTATTTTAAATCCAAAAAAGAAGAGAATACAGAGAACAAAGTATAGGGATAAAGAAATAGATATAGAGAAAGAGAAAAATCCATATACTGTAGAGAGATTAACGCACGCGGCAAATATAACTGCGCTTCTAGAATTTTCCAATTTGACAGCGTTCAAGTCGAAATTCCAAAGAGCATACCCATGTTTTTACTGTGAGAAACTATTCGAAGACTTCCAAGAGTTGAGGAGTCATCAGAATGCAATACATAGCGAAGAGAATGTCAACCAATGTGTGCTGCAGAAGTATAGAGTAGGGAAACCAGATGGACTCGTGGTTTATGCTGATGTCACAGACCTGAAATGCAAGATATGCAACTCGGATGTACCCAATATAAACGAGTTGAAAACACATTTGACGAGGACGCACCAGAAGAAGATGTATTTGGAATTAACAGATCGAGTGATACCGTTCAAAGTGAAAGAGACAGAATTCCAATGTCAGATATGCGGGAATATGTACGAGACTTTTGGCGCGGTGGAGAGACATATGAATAACCATTACAGGAATTACATATGCGATGTGTGCGACTCGGGTTTCGTGACAAAACAAAGGTTGAGGATCCACGGTTATCTAATGCATAGTAAGACATCGAAGAAATATACGTGCGACGTTTGCAAGAAGCAATTCGATTCGCAGCAAAAGAGAAAGATACATGTGGAGACGGTGCATGAAAACGTAAAGAAATATAAGTGTAATAGGTGTCCCGAACGATTCAATGAATATTTTAGGAGGCATAAACATATGGTGTTAGTTCATGGTGTAGCGCCTCTTGAATATAAGTGCAATGTGTGCGAGAAATCCTTCGATCGGAAATACGCTTTATCCACTCACATGAGGACTCATATACAACAGAAAGATGTACAGTGCGAGTTATGTCCGTACAAATGTTTTACAAAAGTGGAATTGAGACACCATATGGTGAAACATAACGGGGAAAGAATATATGAGTGTTCGGTGTGCAAAAAGTCGTACGCTAGAGAGAAAACTCTAAAAGAACATACGAGAATACATACAAATGATAGGAGGTATGTTTGTCCGGTTTGCGGGCAGGCGTTTATACAGAATTGTAGCTTGAAGAGTCATATAAGAAGTCACCATAAAGAGTATGGATTGATGTAGTAACTAATTATTTATTAATTTCAATTTAAAATGTATTATAATTTGGTGTTTTATGAAACCATGACAAGTGCAATAAATTATTTTTGTTTATAAATTATTTTTATTTGGGAATGTAACTGCTGGGTTTTAATTTTTTTCAACTTCAATGAAATTTTTCACTAGACTCGATACTGAGTCGTCTAGGTAGGTACCACCGCAGTGCCAGATATCGTCCCGTGGAACAGGAGTGTTATGCACTTTTGTGTTTCGAGATGAGGGCACTGTAGCTAGTGAAATTACCGGGTATAAGAGCACTAACATCTGTTGTCTCGGTGACGGGCGCAGTGCGGCATTGATGGAGAATAATAACTGTTTATCAGTTGTTGGTCTTCTTCAATGCCGCTCTGTCATGGTCAGGCGTATCACTTATCATCAAAGCGTTCTGGCCGTCTTGTTCACTACGTAACAAAAAAACACCAATTAATTTAAAATCTCCCTCCTCTGTTTTTATCTTCTTTTCTGAACTGCCCCGTGGTCAGAGCGTTGGTTTATCCGGTAGCTACGTGATCTGCGGTTCGTAGGTTTGAATCGATAGACCTTATATTGAAAATCATACGAAAATCACTTGATTTTCCGAAAAGGAAGATGATTCCATTTATTTTATTTTAGAAGTGTACAGAACGGTCAAAACGCTCACCCGATTGTAAGTGATAAGCCTGACCATGACAGAGGCATTGATAAGACTAACAACTGATATATTATTTTCCGTCAATACCGCTCTACGCCTGACACCAGAGACAACAGATGTTATTCCCGGTAATTTCACTAGCTACAGTGCCATCATCCCGAAACACAAAAGTGCATAACACTCTTGTTTCCCGGGACGATATCTGGCACTGCGGTGGTACCTACCTAGACGACTCAGTGCCGAGTCTACCACCTAGTGGACGATATCTGGCACTGCGGTGGTACCTACCTAGACGACTCAGTGCCGAGTCTACCACCTAGTGGACGATATCTGGCACTGCGGTGGTACCTACCTAGACGACTCAGTGCCGAGTCTACCACCTAGTGGACGATATCTGGCACTGCGGTGGTACTACCTAGACGACTCAGTGCGAGTCTACCACTAGTGGACGATATCTGGCACTGCGTGGTACCTACCTAGACGACTCAGTGCCGAGTCTACCACCTAGTGGACGATATCTGGCACTGCGGTGGTACCTACCTAGACGACTCAGTACCGAGTCTACCACCTAGTGGACGATATCTGGCACTGCGGTGGTACCTACCTAGACGACTCAGTACCGAGTCTACCACCTAGTGGACGATATCTGGCACTGCGGTGGTACCTACCTAGACGACTCAGTACCGAGTCTACCACCTAGTGGACGATATCTGGCACTGCGGTGGTACCTACCTAGACGACTCAGTACCGAGTCTACCACCTAGTGGACGATATCTGGCACTGCGGTGGTACCTACCTACGACTAGTACTGAGTCTACCACCGTGCTTCTGAGGGCACAAGCCGTCGGTCCCAGCTATAATCTTAGGATAGCATTCGTTATATGCATTTTTTTTGTAAATACATACATATTATACATAGAAAACACCCATACCATTACAGACATGTTCATGCTCACAAATGTTTGTACTGTCCGGGATCGAACCCGGAACCCTTGGTAGTAGTCGACGTCTCAACCGCTACACTAAATGGGTCGTTAAAGTAAACATCATCTTTAGGGTGCAGTTTTTTTCACGATGTTTACCTTCACGTAAGAGCGTCAGATAAACAAATAATTTCGAAAAGACATTAGTACACGGCGGGATTTGAACCTGCCCCCTCCAGATCGGAAGACAGTCCACACCAATGAGCCACCAACACTGAATAAGATAAGCAAACCGTACCACAATGATATTCTGTATATATAAAGGTAAATACGCCGTGTGCGTTACCCTAGCAGGAAAGTATGTCTAGAGTGATATGAGTGTATCAATGTTTTGTGCTCTATTTACTATGTATGTGCGCCAAATATTATATATGTGCATCCAGCGTTTTGGAATAAATCGAAAAAACGGTTCCTGCTAGGGTAACGTTTTTCTAGCAGGAAAATTTTTAAAAAACATCGGAGGAAAAAATAATTAGTCCGTTAGAAAGCTTATGTGTGTGCATGAATGTGCGCCAAAAATTATATATGTGCGCCTTCAGGTTTTTGAAATATTCAACTTTTTAATCTTCCTGCTAGGGTAACGTTTTACAAATCGCATATCTCGAAAACTATTGCATGTGCGTTTATGAAAAATTGCATAAATAGCTCTTACATGTGCCAATATGTGCCGGAATTTTGAACAAGAAAATATCTTAGATTTTAAGTTATAGCGATCTTTAAGAAATGAGAAAAAAATATAGCCTCCTATAAAAAGGCCGATAAGCTCATAAAAAATTGCATTTGATCCGTCTTGAGACGCAGTTTATGTGCAGCAAGTTTCAATAGTGCACATTCATTAGTTGTTGAGTAATATGAGAAAAACTAAACCTTAGATTAAGCATGTACTAGATGTAGTCATAAGACGTTGCCGCTCTTATATCATTGTAATGCAATACACGTCATGTATCTTTGTCTATCACACGAATCCTAGTTACGAGTAGAAGAGACGGTTGATAGACGTTTGACAACTCTGACGTCGTGTCATTTAGTGGCCTCCAAAGAGGCCAAAACATTACGAGCTGTCGTGCAAATTTTTCACAAAGTGTCATAATTTTAATAAATATTTTGAAAAGAAATAAGTAAACGTAGAAAAATGTCGTGTTCTGCGGTAAATTGTTCTTCAAGAACCACCAAAGGAGGAGTAAAGACCCGGAATTATCATTTCATAAGTAAATATTTGACGACATTTTCATTCATATTACGTAGTTGTAATGAGACTTATGGATAAAAAACATGTAGTAGTAGACTTTAAATAATGTTAGACATACATTAGCTTGTATTAATTGTAGAAATTACGTCTAAAACAATTAATATTATGCATGAAAATTTAAGGATGTTACATAGTGATGTACTCAACATAGAATTTAATTCCATCGATAGTATTTCTTTAACAGTTTCTTTTATACAATTATTGAATTTTTAGGTTCCCGAAATGTCCACAAATCAGAGAAGAATGGGTTAAAAGTGTAAGGCGTGAAAACTGGGAGCCTACGAAGAACTCCAGGCTTTGCTCAAAACATTTTGAGCAATCCTGTTTCATCGTAGGCTTATCAATAAAAAAACTGAAATCCGATGCAGTACCAACCATTTTTGAAGGATATCCTGGATATTATCAACCTGTTAGTTATTTTTACTATTTAGACCCTTTTATGCGAGTCTTTTCTGTATAACTGGTTAGAGTCTTTTTATTTTTTCTGTTAGATTCAAAATACTTTTTACTTTTCTAGGGTTCCGTAGTCAAACAGCAAAAAACAGAACCCTTATAGATTCGTCATGTCTGTATGTTTGTCCGAATATCACATCAACTTTTCTCAGAAAATTTAAAAACTATAAAAATATTGTTATAATTTTGCAAGAACATATTTGTGTTCTGTAATCCACATTATAATTTTAACAAAAAAACATGAAAAAAAAATGTTTTTAGGTCGCATATTTTAAACTGAAACTTTTTTTCATGATACCCACTATTGTGGGTTATCAATGTAGGTATGTATGGGTCTTTAAAAATGATAATGAGGCTTTCAGTATATATTTTTTAAATAAAATAATTTTTAAGTTTGAGTTTGTGAGTGTTATTTAAAATTTGTTATTTTACCGTAAAAATATAATATAGTCTATTTAATACCTACCAATAATATTTTGTTTTATTTGTTCCAACATCATCTAATTTTTAACCCAGGAAGACCAAACTTCAAAATATTTGCGTATAAAATTTATTATGGTAACGCTTTATTTTTAATTTTTGTTGTAGATAAAATTAACAGCGTTGCTGTATCTGACTCCATGTTATTTTTAACACAATTTATAATCATCTAATTCTGCAGGTGCGACGACGACGCCCGGCTTAATTCTAGCAATATGTTCGATACCAAGGTCACATCCCTAGTGACGCACACTAATACAAATCTGTAACTGCACACTAACAAAAATTAGACACCGCTTTCAATATACAGTCTGTCTACCTCATAATATGTCTATGAACTAAACAAAAACTATCATGTTTTTGACGTTCACATACAGAAACTGGTTCAATCTAAGATGAGCGATTGTAAACCATGATTATGTGCATATTGTCAAGTAAAAATGTGAAATTTTTTCACCTTAAAATATTCCGTATTTAAAGATATAAACAAAAATCAAAAAAATAAAATACGATCGATTATCCGACAAATTAGAATGACTACTAAAAGCGACGGTTCNGCGTGGACGACTAAGGCCTAATCACCCTATACGGGTAGGCTCGTGCCCCTCGGTGGGGACGTTTAATGAGCTGATGATGATATACAACAGATTCTACGCAAACAGTGGCAAAGTCTTCTCTTTAACCTATCGCAGTCCACTGCTGTCCCCATTTTGCATTTAGATTTCCTCATCCAGCCTCCACCAGCGACATTTCGCAAGTCATCGGTCCTTCAATCCTACGCTACGCTTGCCAAAACGCGGTCTCCTCCAGAACCCGTCTGCTCAAACGGCTATCGGTTCTGCGACATACGTGACCAACCCACTGCCACATCAACTTGCTGATCCGGCGGGCTATGTCGGTAACGTAGTTCTCATACGGATTAAATCATTTCTGATCTTATCCTTGAGAGACCCCGAGGATAGCTCGCTCTATTGTCCGTTGAGTTACTTTGATGAATTCTAATTCTCAAACCGACCACAGATGTTTACAATTAACATCCTCAGCTTCGAGTGTCTTGAGCTTCATAAAGTCAGGTCAATTGGTGACATCCGTGACAATTGGTGGAATTGTGTCACACTAGCTAAGAGTTTGCATGGGAGAGTTAGTTGTAAGATTGTAGGCATGATGACTGGGTCCTGGAATCGTAGGCACTATTTCAATTTATTACAAATCTGGGTGAAAATAACGATGTGCTAACTCTAGCTCGAAATCTAATGTTTTATGTATTTTATTAATCTTAAAAGTTAGGTGGGCAAGTCCATTTTTAGGGTTCCGTAGCCAAATGGCAAAAAAACGGAAAAAATACATACATAACTTTATGTAAGAGCGTCGGTGGCTCAGTGGTGTGGACTGTCGCCTTCCTACCGGGAGGGCTGAGGTTCAAATCCCGACACGTACCAATGTATTTTCGAATTTTCGAAAATATATGTACGTTATCCGACGCTCTTACGGTGAAGGAAAACATCGTGAGGAAACCTTCATGCACGCCTGCAAAGAGATTCGAAGGTTGTGTGTGAAGTCGTCCAATCCGCACGGGGCCCGCGTGGACGACTAAGGCCTAATCACCCTATACGGGTAGGCTCGTGCCCCTCGGTGGGGACGTTTAATGAGCTGATGATGATGATGATGAACTTTATGTAATACTAAACAAATATATATGGACTTTGGCTGAAATAAAATATATATATTATTTCTTGTAGTCTTAGACTTCTCCACTATATAAGTAAGTCGTATTCTGTTACGCGGGCCTTAATCAAGCGTAACAGCGTGAATAGCTGATTCTGTGAGACCTGATGAAAGAAATTTATTATTTTTATTAAAACTCATACAACATTTTTTTTTGAACACACTGTATCTGAGCGTTGCATTTTATAAGTTGCGTTGTCAACAAGGATGAACTGATATGCAGAGCATAGCATGTTAGAATGGGACAGATAGCTTCTTTGACCCACATACATGCTACCTATATTTCGCCCAGTAAGATTGTAATTTTTGTTTAGATTACCTGCACTATGTTTTACATATAATTGAAGTGTTTCCTATTTGTCAATGAAAATGTATGTTTATGTTAAGTGTCTTTTTTATAATTTATGACGTAAACAAGTATGACGATTCTGGTGTACGTCAAAAACTCGAATGAGTTTATGTTTACACCTAACTGTTTGTTTATTGTAACTGTATTTGTATCTTGTATGAATAAATAAATAAAAATAAAAAAATAAAATAAACTATGCATACTAACTACAAAGGCGTGACGTCATAATTAAGTAGCCATTTGAATGAAGCGTTTTTAGGAAAGTTCATTAATGTGTTTTTAGAATTGGGAAAGCTCTGTAAGTGTTAATGTTAACGGAGTCGTTTTACCAATAATTCTCATCATCCCTATTTAGTTCTCACAACCATCGTCTCAAGTGGCTGACGAAGGGCGGTGTTGACGAAGAATAACCACTTTATAGTGACGGCTTATCTCAATACTTTTCTGTGATGATCAAGCGTGTCTCTTACCATGAGATGACCGCACTGCCGGTCTCGATCACTTTTGAGATAAAAAAATAATCGCACATATTTGACGACCCATTTGGTGTAATGTTTGAGACGTCGGCTACTAAACCAAGGGTTCCGGGTTCGATCCCCGGGCAGCACAAACATTTGTGTGCATGAACATGTCTGTTGTGTAGTGGTCTGGGTGTTTTCTATGTATAATATGTATGTATTTACAAAAAAAAAGTATATAAGTATGTTTATCCATTATTTTTTACCCATACTACAGACTTCACGTTTAACTTGGGGCTAGATGGCGCTGTGTGAATGTCAGTGGTATTTATTTATCTTTGAAATACAAGTTGGTGTTTTTCAACTAAATTATATTTCTCATACATGTCAACACACTACGCCATTTTATACAAGGTCGCGAAAATTCAAAGTGTACGCAACAACCAACAATACATAAGAAATTCTCCCACAATTGCCCTCATTATAATCGCAATAAACATAACGTTAGCGCGATCCAGGCATGGGGTATCCGATGTCAAGGAACGTTCACACGGCACAAGGGCCTATTGAGTAAATGAGAATTGAACCATATATGTTATTGACCCTTCTGGCCTTTACGGAAGGTCCGGTTAATGATTATTTTAACTGTCCAGGACTTGGTGATCATGCACCGTGAATCAATATTAAGAGACTGATGAGATGAACTAGCTTATGGACTCCTAGTACACTCGTTTCGGTTAAGCCAACCTCACCGACCCGTGGTGCATCCTTGCCGAACAGCCTCTTGTTAGTTTATGGACTACTAGTACACTCGTTTCGGGTTTAAAGCCAACCTCAACCGGCCCGTGGTGCATCCTGCCGAACAGCTCTTGGTAGTTTATGGGACTCCTAGTACACTCGTTTCGGGTTTAAGCCAACCTTCACCGGCCCGTGGTGCATCCTGCCGAACACCTCTTGGTAGTTTATGGACTCCTAGTACACTCGTTTCGGGTTTAAGCCAACCTCACCGGCCCGTGGTGCATCCTATCGAACAGCCTCTTGGTAGTTTAAGGAGTATACATATCTGAGGGTTAAAGCAAACCTGTCGAATCTAGGCAATAAAATATACCCTTAATTGTTAAAGGGAATAAATAATAAACATAACAATAAAGAAAATTGAAACATGCATATTGGAGTCTGGGAGTGTGGATCAAATTGCTAGACGGGATTTTCAGAACTATTCCCTGGATGGGTTTATAGAATATTAAGGTGTTTACTATTTATAGTAAATATTAGTATTTCATATAAAATATAAGTACGTTTATTGTTATTTATCAGTGACATCAAAGATATTACAACCGAGATGCCTTATCATCTTAACAATGATAAGAACTCAAAATATCTCACATTGCTTATCACAAATAAACAAGAACTTACTACATAATTACGACACTATTTTAATAGAAAATTAAAACTAATTATTACTCCTCTGTCAAGCTTTGTTTATATTCTGTTATTCAAAATAACAGTTAATTTAAAATTACAAAAAGATCCCTCACTATCCAGCTCCTTGGCCCACGCAAACTTTTCTTAACAAAAAAAATGCCACGGATCCTTTCCCAACGGCTTAGCAACGAAATACACATTACACAGAGCCTAAAAAGCTCCTACTTTCAAAACTAGTTTATCTCGATTGCCTTTGTTCGACGCCGTATGTTGTTACATTACGTTAGATTGAGCCAAAATTACTTACTTTACGCAATCCAACGAAAAAGGTTTTTAAACTCACCATAAAGTGAAAATCCTGTTTTTTGATCACCGTAAAACCTTTTTGCACTAAACTATTTCTTGAGAAAAAAACCACACATCACTATAACGCGCGAATTCGTTATCTGTAATCCATCCTTGAGTTACACAACTTCATTGTTAATTCATAATTATGTTTGTATTAAGTTCAAAACACTTTTTAAGTTAATAATAAAGTTAGAAGCACGTTCGTGCCCGAGCACGACGCATCTTGACTGGATTGAAGTTAGTTCCGAGATATTTTTACCTGCGAAAGCAAAAAGTTCCGTAAAGCTCAACTCTGGAAATAAATGACTTTGAACCTTAATTACTAAAGTCCATGATACACTTTAGTATGCGTTTATCAAATTGCATTAGTTCTGTATTGGTCGGTCATGTTACATGCAATTTATAAGTTAAATGAATGCGTTAGGAGTTATTTTTGTTTGGAGACAGAGAAAGCTTGGTATAGCATAGTTATGTCGTGGGCAGTTGGCTGAAGGCATAGTTTCTCAAACTTCGCGTGTATTACTTAACAGTTTACTATAATTAATTTTGTAGTAAGAAGTACAAAGTTGAAGTAAAAATTTACGATAATGTGCTTAAAACAAACATATAGCTTAATTATTTCTCTCACTCTTGAACCTATTGCATTCCACTGCTGGAGATAGAACTTCTCATTTCGGAGTTATTTCGGACAGCTGTGAATTTTTAAATAAAAACGTAAATGAAAATTTTAAGTGAATTTCTATGTGCCTACACAAAGCTCAAGATAAGGTTTAAATATAAATACATAAAAATTATATTTAACCATAATTATTAAAACTAAAACTTTCTTTATCAGTAAACCAACACTCCTTTAATATAGATTTCTACTATTCACTACTATACGCTTAGGTACACTATAAACTATGCAAAAGGTACCTACCTACGAAATGAGCTTTGAGCTAATAGTAAGTTTAGCTGGGGTTCCGAAAAGTTTATACTGTGAAAATAATGCAACTGAATCGGCTTCCGAAAAGTCTGAAGGTAAAGGCTGAATGAATAAAGCAGAAAACCGAAATATCCGAGTAAATTGGCGTATTCTTAAGTGAAATAATTGTATACAAATACTAATTCAGGGATAATTAAGGCTATATACTTCTTATACTGCTGAAAATATTATGTATGTAGGCAAACAAAATTTCATAACGATCGATCAACAGATTTCGTGTACCGTAACAAACAAAATGATATAAATAACTCCGCAGATATCTACGTCTTGTTTTTATTTTTATATTAGTTGTTTTTTTCAGATTCACCCTTAAAATATTATGTAAGAAGGCATTCATATTATACTTAAACATCAACCGCACCTAAACTTTGACAACCAATGGGCAGGACCAGAACACAAAACTGGTTTACGCGAGTTAAAATAATAACAGGCTAGGATGTTATGAATTAACTCATTTCGGGCCGCCTCTGATTCCGATGGGTCCACGACTAATGTAAATGTCACTGCGAAAGTTCGTTTAAACTTCCTAGGATCTATGGTGCCCAGTACCTACTCCTACTTATTAATAAATAGCAGGCCACCTTAGCTTCGCACCTTAGTAATGATTTCATTTTTTTTCGAAAATATAACCTATGACAACTGGGGATTTTCTAGTTTTGAATGTAAAGTTGGTGCAATAATTTATAAAATCGGTGCTGTGGTTTTGGAGCCTTTCGATACAAACAAATATGCGCTTTATTCATTTATTTATTTTTTATTATTCACCCCCCTTCTTTACTAATCTAAATATTTATTTATTTTAATTCTGACTGTTATCCCATTCCCCCTTTAACGAATTCTTATACTCTATGCGCGGAGCACTAACATTATCATAATTAATTTACAAAATAATCTTAAACTAATAAAAGTACGGACCATGAGTCTATGGATGTAATTTAATAATAAAAAATATGCCCTTTACATAATATAAATAGAGATAAATTAAAAGTTGTGGTCGATCACGGCTACAGTCTTAGTATCATCATCACTACACGTACACGGGTATAGGCAGGCCTTAGTCGTCCACACGGGCCAAGTACGGCTCGGTCAACTTCACGCACCTTTGAATCTCTTCGCAGGCGTGCGCAGGTTTCCTCACGATGTTTGCTTTCACCGTAAGAGCATCAGATAAATGAACATATCATTTCGAAAATTGGAAGACAATGGTACGTGGCAGGATTTGAACCTGCACCTTCCAGAAGGCAACAGTCGACACCAGGAGCCACCGACGCTCTTAGAATAGTACCTATTCGTTAATCCACCAATCCGTATTGGGCCCGCGTGGTGGGTTGCAGCCCAGATCTTCCCATAGGTACATTCCACAGATACTATATTCTGTGAGTAGGGTAGGGTTGCCAGGCATCCGTATGTAATCGGACATAGTTGGAATTTTTGATTATTTGTCCGGCTAAAATTTACTTCACCCAGAGGCCTTTTAAAACATAGAAAATAAGTCAAAGTGGCAGTGGGCTGGTCACGTATGTCGCAGAACCTCAGGCCGTTGGAGCAGACGAGTTCTGGAGTGGAGACCGCGTCTTGGCAAGCGTAGCGTAGGTGGCTTGTGGAAGCTCGTACCAACGTCATATATATATTGTCTTTATTATTTTCATGTTAGTTTTTTGGGTAAATCAAATAAAACACAACCAAAACTTGATAAATATTTACTTCATTTCTACTTATAAACTATGCGTGATCATTCGGCTTTCTTCGGCACCCAGGGTTCCACCTTCGGCCTGGTGGTGCTGTACGGGTGTACTGAGCTGTCGTACCGGATAGATTCTCGTTACCGTCAATCATCCACTTGTACCTGGGACGGGATGGATCCTGGAAAAATCCTCAGATAAAATTGGAAAGCATAGCTTTTTAAACTTATTACCGTCTTAGTGACAGGACGGTCAGTTCGCTCACCTGGTGGTAAGTGATACGCCTGGCATGATTGATTTTATTATTGAAGGAATCAATAACAGTAGGCATCAATTTCCTTCAACACTACTAGGTAGGTACGTAGGTAATTTACTAACTACAGTGCCTCATCTCGACAAAGAAGTAAAACACTCTTATTTCACGGGATAATGATTGCAGTGGTACCTAGCATACCAGTTCAATTCTGCATCTAGTAATTTAACTGTCGGCTTGCTAGATGGCCGGGAATCCGGGATTGACTCAGAATTAACTCTGTCCGATTACCGGGTTGATTAAGAGACCTAACATCTGTTGTCTCGGTGACGGGCGCAGTGCAGCATTGATGGAGGATAATAATGTCTATTTGTTTGGTCTCTTCAATGCGCTCTGTCATGGTCAGCGTGTCACTTACCAGGGTGAGCGTCCGACCGTCCTGTACACTTATATCATAAAAACAAATAATGTATTTATCCTGTGTCTTACATATAAATGCATAAAAATAATAATAATGTCTTCGCTCTCTCATACCAAAGCGCAGTCCTGCTGGACATAATAAGGCCCCGTCATGCGCCAATATCCGGTCCTACACTTTTCTCACCTCCACCAGCGTCTTTACGCAGTGGTCGATATTCGCTACGTTGCTAATGGCTATTGCGACTATGACCAGTCCACTGTCATTTAACTAAGACAAGTGGAAAGTAAGTAAATTTTTCTAAATAACTTATTATAATTTCAAAAATCACCATCATCCTCAGCTCATTATTCGTCCCTACCAAGGGGCACGAAAGCTCGTTTACGGGCACCCCTAAAGGGTGTATAGGCCTGAGACTCAGCGAGCCCAGTGCGGATTAGCCAACTTCACGCACAACCTTTGAATCTCTGCTCAGGCATGCGCAGGTTCCTCACGATGTCTTCCTTCACGTCGGATAAAACCGATTCGAACCTGCACCCTCCAGGTCAGCAGGGATCCACACCATTGAACCACCGACGCGCCTTATGACTTTTAAAAATGGCTAGTACAAATAGGTACTGGCAGACTGACAGAAACTTATAAAGTTTTATACCCAAACAATAATAATTCTGGGAGAAAATAAATAAATTACCTGGTGCGGTGGGAGATCCGTCTTGTAATGCAACCAGCCAAACCACTCAGCAGGCACCTGAAATCATTCAAAGTCAAAATAAAAATTCTATTCAATACGAACAAACTGTCAGATCAACTGAGCTTTTGGAATTAAAGCCATGATTGGTTTGTCAAACATAAATAAATATCCACTGACATTCACACAGCGCTATCTACCCCCAAGTTAAGTGTGAAGCCTGTATTATGGGTACTAAACAACAGATAAACATACTTATATACATTTTTTTTGTAAATACATACATATTATACATAGAAAACACCCAGACATTACAAACACACATGTTTATGCACACAAATGTTTGTACTGCCCGGGGATCGAACCTGAAACCCTTTGTGTAGCAGTCGACATCTCGACCACTACACCAAAAGGGTAGTGAACAGCATACGAAATGGGTAGACCAGTTTTAATGGGTCTTTTACTTGCAGAACATCATCATCGTCACATCATCTCATACCTCCCACCAAGGGGCACAAGCCTACCTGTATAGGGTGTATAGGCTGTAGTTGAACATGCAGGCCCAATGCACATTGGGCGACTTCATGCAGACTCGCACATAGATATAATAAGAAATAGCTTTGACTACTCTTCATTAACACAGCATAAAATATAAAATCAAAGACAGTAATAAGTCATTAAAAAAAATGATAATTTTACAATGATTGTTTATTTTTTTAATGAGAAGAGAGTATTAAGCATTATTCGGGTCCCAGATGATTGAGCATTGCATCTGGGCTATTGTGTCTGGTGCCTTAAAGTGTCATGGGCGTTAAATGGTTAAAGTCTACCACTCACCTGACTAGCATCATAGTTCATATGGTATTTTTCATTATACTCCACCCAGCGATTACGGCCGTAGAAGTATCGTGGGTTCTCATAGTACTTGTTGCCAAACTTATCCTCGCCAACCAGAGTGCCATCTTTAACATCGTCTTGTCTGTAATTATTAACAATCTAATTAAAATAACGAAATAAGTTAGTTTCGGGTTATTTTTAATACGCCACTTATTAGAAGCTATAATTAATATCCACCAATTATTAAATACGGTATTTAAAATAAACTAGAGAAAAGAGAAAACACTTTATTTTATGTTTATCTTCATCCATCAATAACCATTTATTAATGCCGTATTTTTTGACACATACAAATAAAATTTATATCAAAATTAAAAGCATGAAGGAAATAAAAAAGGAATTAGTGCTATATAGGTAATCAAAATAGAAAACAACATAACCTGTAGAATAATTACATAATAACTATGTATAATACCTGTAGAGTTTGTAAAGCGTTCCCCTTATTCCACCATTTTGGCGAATAATATTGAAAAAGTTGGCAAGTTTGTCCAAAGCAAGAAATTTGCCTACGGACATTTTTACAGAAATAAATAGCAAAAATTTTTAGATTTTGTACGTCTAATTTTTGACTTTGACAAATAAACTGACAATGAACTGTCAGATGTTGAAAGCTTTAGCCTACAGCTTAAAATTTAAAAAGATTTTGACATGTAATAATAAAAAGAACTTTTTACAATATATTTTATTCCTACTTAAATACAGGGTCTAACCTTAATCTCCAGCATAGGTGTTATAAGAGAGTACTGCTACCCGTTATCTGCTAAATGTTTATCACTAAGCCACCTCATATTCATATTCGTTTATTGCGCATGTTGGTTAACAATGGTCTTATAATATTAGTACAGGTTTCTCAATATGACCCTGTCAGGGCATTGCAACATTTGTTAGGTATTTAAAACTAAGGCTACAGTTTCAGAGCGCCGTATACGTTTAACATTAAATATAATTATATTAATTAGACATAAAAGTATAAGTGTTTATATAAATAATTTCTCTCATTCCTCTCATTAAATCCACACCCTCACCTCGGGTAGAGAAGAATCTGCCGTAATAAATTACGACAATTGGCTTTATTTCTCTTTGTCTGTTGTGCTATCTCCAGGAGACATTTTACAATAGATTTTCTATTGTGTTCACAACAGTCCCAGCTGATGTAACGATTGTTACATCAGCTGGGATGCTTGCAGCCCAACAACACACCCTGAGGAGTCCTATCCGACACGTTCTGGGACTCGAACCAACCTATCATCGGGATCGTCGGCCAGGCAATGGCCGACGATCCCATGCATCGAAGGGCAAGTTAATCCGTCGGCCACAGTTACTTGGTCGTAAACACCTAACAATCCTCAATGGGTCTGCGTAGCGAATTCCGCGCTCTCTCTTTTGGTTCATATACACTTGAAACAGTTGAGTGATGGTAATATTACTTAGTTAAAAATAAATAGATAAAATTAAAAATAATTTATTTACAAATTTGTAACTTTTAACATTTCATATCAAAGTTCTTTTAGTTTTTTCTTCTTTGATTTTTTTAACTGTTAACTCTGTATCAACTGCAGTTTCGTTTAGATCCGACACGCAATCTGTTTTGTGCTTCTTTTTATTCTTTTTAACTTCATTTTCACTATATTCTACATTGTGATCTATCAATTCTGATTTTTGTCTACTTTGATTATTTATTTTTGAAGGTTGTTCCAATGTTTCTTCTATATTATTTTGTCTTTCCTTTCGTCTCTTTTTCTTAATCTTTTTTGTGCTCAATACATCACAGTTTTGATCTGTCTCTTCTGTATTATCACTTGAAATCTTTTCTTTTAATTTCTTTGCATGGGAGTACCCTTCAAATTTTGGTTGTACTAGTAACAATTCTTCTTGTTGTGCTATTCTTGCCAATTTTCCTGTGGCCTTAAGTCCGTGTCTTGCACCTCTGTAAAGTAGTAAAATTTTATAATTAGAAAACTTCCACAAACAATTTTACATGAATAGTAAAAATAATTTCACAAAATAGGTAAGGAAAAACTTTTTTACTTAGAGGAAACTAAAGGAAATCTAAGAATTTTTTTTTTAATAAAATAAAAACATACTTATGTGCTGTTCTGCCTTCACAGGCTGCAAACAATTCCTCGTCTGTCATTTTGAACACATCTTTTTTTTCTTTCTCATCTTCCTCTGATTCACATCCATTGTCCACCTTCTCCAATCTGCTGCCTCCATTTGATAAAACAGCTTTCCTCACAAAGAAGTCTGCATATTGCTCTTCTTTATCTGCCTTCTTTTGTTTCTTTTTTAATTTCCATGTGCTGTTCGTTATTTCAAATTCATCTTCTTTTGTTTGTATTTTCTTTGTTTTACCATTCTTTTGCTTAACCTGTAAAATTTTTAATGGTATATTATATACATATGGTGCTTACTAGGCAAGGTTCTCCAAATTGAGTTCTCTAATTAGGTATATGATAACAATAACAGATGCCATCAAATAATGAAATAGGAGTGTTATGCACTTTTGTATTTCATAAAAATATTTTTTTATTACCCATGTGTAACTAAAAGCTCTAATTATAAAAAAGACAGGGATCTGTTTATAGTATTACAAAAAGAAGCACCATTTACATTTTTTGGCTTTTTATCTACTCATATGGTATGAAGGGAAGAACTATCTATTTGTTAAATTGGTTGGTGGAATAGAAATCTTTTGGATTTTAGGTGTTTTTGCCATCTCTACATGGAAAACTGTTCAATCAATCCAATCAAATCAGTTTATTTGTTAAACATAGGGCATAGAATCTAGGTGGAACCTTAGACTTATTCAATAGAGATAATTCAAAGTAGCAAAGTGAAAAGTAATAAGTTATCTATCACCCACCAATATGCATGTGTTCCCTGATCATTACAATCTGGCCATCTTCAAGGCAAGAGTCAATAGGCTGTTTCTAGGCAGGCATCATTGCATCATCACTTACCATCAGGTGAGATGGTGGCCAAATGCCTACATAAAAAAATGCATTAAGCTTAAATTGTGGGTTATGCCCCAATCTGCCCATATACATACTGAGCGGGAAGACCAAAGACCAGTACCGTGCAGAGCAATTTTATAGGCTCTCTATCTCTCTCTTCAACCTATGTCTCCCCCATTGCGCCAGATATCCTGGTCCTACGATTTTTTTATCCAGCCTCCACCAGCGACCTTTCGCAAGTCGTCCCTCGGCCCACAGACATCCGAATAACAATTAGACTGGGACAAGCGCCAGTTTATAGGCAGTCCAGTGTCGCAATTACTTTTCAATTCTTACCTGTGAAAAGATATTATATTTCTTGGTAAATTTTACTGATTCACTGCGATGATGGCATGTTACAATTGCACAGAATGGCATTTTGGAAAAAAAACGGTAATTTCTTCTAAAATTCGTGCGTCTTCATTCGTCTCATGGAGCGTAAACTATAGCCAGTGTATGCTCGTTGAGCATACATTTGTCGCACTTTTTAACGCGGCTTGCCCCATCTCCTGTATTGGGAAATCTGTGCTCGGGCCGGAGGGCGCCCTACTTATATAGGCTGATGATGATGAAACACAACATACCTCAACATTGCTGGCAGCCTTATCATACAGTTGCGTCCACCAGTGCTCAGTGAAGTCTGAGGCAGCGTCATGGCCAACACCTGTGACGCTGCGTTTCAATTTTGGCTTCAGTGCCTCAGAAATACCATTTTCATTCTTTCCCAAGCCTTTGCCTGAAAAATGAAAATGTTTAAAAATACATTTTTGTTATACCTCTAGATAAAGAGATTGGTATAATAGGATAAGCCAATAGTGCAGTACCGTGCAGTAAAGTAAAATTCTACGATCATTTTAACAATAATAAAAATAAAGTTGCAAAGATGCCAGATAAGTAAAAACCTTGTAACTTACCGTCGGTCCAGCCGTATTTTTCGAGTTGTTTTCTAGCGAAATCCATTATTATGACATTTATGTTATGAATTATTTAATAACAAGTGGATTTTTAAGAAGGGTTTTTTCTTAAAAACTTAATAAACAAATAACTACATAACCTTCGAAAAAATAATAGTTATCACATGGAGAATAGTTGATACAGAAAAAATGATAACATGGAATGAAGACTGTCAAGCAGTGTTGCCAACTTTATTTTATCAACCCACCAAATAAGGCCGTATTAACCACCAGAAAACCACTAAACTTTGTCGGGCTCTCAAACCACCAGAATTCCACCAGAAATTACAGTGCGAACACAGAATATTACTTATTCATGAGCGACAATCTTCTGCGATACTTGTGAAATGTCGCGTGCTTAACATAGTGTTATAGAGCTGCAAACTCGCTATAGTAAAATCACTAGGTCTCCCAAATGATCCACTACAGAATGCTAGTATGGCCGCTGTATATAATGCTAGCCTGGCTTCTTCTTTCTTTTTCCCCATGCTTTCAACTTTGAAAGCCAATTTTTTGTTTAGTTACAATCTGTGAAAGAAAAAGATCTTACATAAATCAAATGTAATAGAAAAGGTGTTACTTAATTAAATAATATTCGCCTGCAAAGGTCTTCCTGTACACACTTAACATAAAGCTGAATTCGTATAAAATTTACGAACCTTTGAATTATGCAGGTGCTTTTTAGATAATCCATGATTCTTTAAATCTCCAAAATGATTTCTCAATAATGTACCACATAATTTACACTTAGCTACTGGACCGGCAGTGCTTTCCACTACTTGCAAACCAGTCCTTCAGTGCTGGTACACGTAACCAAAAATCACGAAACTTTGGGTGTACTGTGGCTTAGGCATAATTAATTAAATACCTACTATGAAATCAGTTTCATTCAAGTAAGATTAAGAAGTACGTATCCTCTATCATAACAATAGCAAACTGTACTGTACTGTTTGTTTAGTTTACTTTACTCACTGAACTGAACTGATCAACTGATCTGACTGAGTATATTTTTAAATAAAATAACCAATAGGAGGTACGTTTCGTGAATCAATCAAACTAAACTTAACCAATGACCGTACAAATAACGTTCATAATCGTTTATTCAAGAAGTTTGTAGACAATAATCGGGGAATCCCTGACCCGACAGATTGATTTGAGCAATGTTGCCTACATCCTAAACTAACCATGTTTGAAGTTCCGGGCCTAAATGCTCATTTTCAACTATAACGTATACAGAGCATTTTATGAATCACACTAGCGGTTAAATTACGTGAATTACCACTAACTGGAACAATCTAATCCACTATAAAATCCACTAGCCACTAAAACCAAAAAAACTCGCTGTAAGGCATGCCTAAACCACCAGATCTAGTGGAAAATCCACTAAGTTGGCAACACTGCTGTCAAGCAGTGTTGCCACCTTGAAATGGGGCTTTTGAGAAGTAAAAAAGCGCTTAGTAGACATGTGCAAATCGTTACTTCTCAGTCACCGTGACAGTCGTGACCAGTGACTCAAAGTAACGTCAAAAAATAATCGTTACTTTGTCACGCCAGTCACAGCGGTCACTCTCGGCACAATAAGTTTCCTAGGTTACAAATTCCGTTCCTTTCAGTATGAAAGTTATTGTCACCGTTGTCACTCTGATCACGATACCATCAAAAGGTCGTCATGAGCAATTGTTTGCTTTTGGTACTATGCAAACAGATCATAAGTTAATCGTTCTATACTTTTACAAGCTTATGTCTGCCCGCATTTAATTTAAAATTATTAAAATATTAAATAGATGTCAATTGATGCAAGTTTTTACTATCGTAAGCTGTTTTCTCATACCATTAGTGGACAGGGAAAGCTGGTTTATCTTATAAAAAGAATAATGTGGCGTGTTTATTATTTTTGAATCATCTATTTACAATGATTAAAGTAACATTATAATTACATTTGTTAAATCAACTTTTATAACGATTGTGTTTCAATAGTTTAAAATGTATTTAAAATAATTATCTTCTACAGAATATATCATGACGCATTAAATATTAGTTTAAGTTTGGTTGCGCTTAACTCTGTGGAATGTTATTATGCTGTCTTTTTCTATCGCATTATCTACTGTTGTCGTGAGTGCAGCCGACAAAGCGAAACCTGATTCGCCGAATGGCCGACCGAACCAGTCATGATGACTCACGCAAGACTGTAGTGTCAACTGCGATCAACGCACCGCGCGAGCCGGCTAGATGACGTCACAACGTGTCTGACGTACTACTGTGATCGGCGCTCCGCGCGGCTAGCGCGACTCGGCTAGACGACGTCACAACATGACTGACGTGACTACTGTGATCAGCGCTCCGCACGGAAAACCAACGTTATTTGGAACGTTGTTCCTCGGTGACAAATCACGGTGATCACTTTTGTTAGCGGATCACAGTGATTTTTTCACTGTGACGTTATTTCACCATCTCTAGCGCGTTAGTAAAGTAAAAATAGAGCTTCGAAGATTTTATGTATTGTAAATACTGAAATACTCATGCATGGTTATAAAGCCGTTTTTTAAAAACGGCTTCTGACAGCGCCTATAAAAACGGCTTCATAACTGATGAAAAAGCAAAAAAGTACTTGTTAGCATGTAGATAACTTTATACTTTCAAATTCAAATTCAAAAACGTTTATTTAGGCCGTAAGCCCATATAAAAAGTTAGTTACGTATCCTTACAAGACTAGTGTTAGTACATTAAATTACATTTTTAATTAATTCAGGTGGATAGTCACCACCTCGAGTGAGAGGTGACTCCCATCGGTCAATAAAGACCTGAGAATAGTGTTGGTGCGCCGCGTAAAGCGGGCTAGTGCTGAGGGCTTTGCTATTTTTTCAAGACAATGAACGGGCTACATTGCCCTTTTCGGGTTAAAACGTTTTAAAATGGAGTTACTCTGTATTAAAAAGTGTAATTCTAGCTCCAAAATAACACTGCCGTCAAGAGACAACCACAAANCAATGAAAAAGGGCTACATTGCCCTTTTCGGGTTAAAACGTATAAAATGGAGTTCACCTGTATTAAAAAAGTGCTAATTCAGCTCCAAAATAACACGCCGTCAAGAAGACAACCACAAATGACAACACACATTTGACTTACGGTTGTGAAAGTTTAGTGATGTGAATATCATACCTGATTATAAATTTATCAATAAAAATAGCTGCTAGAGTAACGTGGAATTATAAGTCCTATTATTAAAAGATTTTAAGTTATGAATGTATATGGTTCGGCTTTATTAGTATCTCCGCCCATTAGGCGGTCATAAAAATCAAACTTAATATAATATTAACCCTTTGAACACCAATGACCCAAAGGGCCAGAAACAATAGTTTTCTTGTCTGATACCTATTTCAAAGGTTAAAATGACACCGAAGTTTATTTTAATATTCTTGTAATAAGTAAGGATAAATAAAAGAAAAAACAAATATATTTAAATTTATTAAAAAACTGTATGTACAATATTACATAATATCGGCAGTAATTTCCTTTTAATATTAAAATATACATTTATTTACTCATGGTTTTCTACATACAAATTATGCTAAAAGAATATGATACAAATTGAAACTAGGTTATGAATAACTCAAAAAATCAGCTCTTTTTTTTGGTATAACATCATCCAGGTCTCTAAGTGGATAAATTATCGCTGGAAAATAAGAAAAAACAATAAATTTAGAAAAACACAACCAACGCCTCTTAATATGTTAGCTAAACTCACATTATCAATTAACTATAATCAATCTAAAGAAATATGCAAATTCGTGCACTAATTCTGTAATTGCAGTTACAAAACATAAAAAGGTTTATAAAGTTTCAAATCTTCCTTTTCATCGTACAATTGACATAAATTCATCAGAGTAGTCTTTTTCGACAATCTGAAATATTTAAAAATACTAAATTAAAACAATATGTCAATTTCTATACAATACTAGCAATCTACTACCATATTTGGACGACCCATATGTGTAGCGGGTTCGATTCTCGGCAGAAAATCATTTATACATAAACATGTCTTTTGTCTGGGTTTCTCATGTAAAAAATGTATGTATTTACAAAAATAAACGTATATAAGTAGTTTATCGTTCTTAGTAGTAGTTATGTACCCACATTACAGGTTAATGCTCAGTTTGGCGTAGATGGGCGCATGTGTCAATGATATTTGTTTAGTTTTTTTTTAGTTTGATGAAAAGCATCCTACGTCAGCACTTCTGTTCTGTAATTGTATTTAGGATCTCTTTAGAAACCTGTCCATATATGGCAGCCCGTGTTCCACCTCTCGACGGTACACCTCCAGCAGCGGCCGCGTCAGCAGATCTGGTTTGAACCGCTTCAAGAAGTACACCCAGCACTTCATCTCGGTGACTTCATCAGAGCCTCTGGAGACAGACATGCCATTTATTTATTCACATACACAATCATCATCGTCAGCCTATGGCAACCCACTTAAGGGGCAGGTCTATTTCATTTATACACAGATTGAGGCCACCATTTAAACAAATAATACCTGTGCCTGGTGCCCTCGCTCTCCCATATCCAAAAGTTATAAATTGATTGTGTGAGTGTGTGTGCGTGCGTGTGTTGTGTGTGTGTGTGTGTGTGTGTGTATGCGTGTGCATGTATACCATCTATCACTAAAAATATCAATATATTCTCTGTTTCCTAATAGTCCAAGTGTGTCAATGCTAGTTGTTGTTGTGTTAAGGAACTTTTTGTGATCTAACTATCTTCTCAATCATATATCCAACGCTCGTTAAATGTTATTTAAATTACCAGGCACTTTATAACAATCACAATCATACATAGCGCAGCGCGCTAATTCTAAATCTATGCATGAGATAACGTTTTTGTATCGAATTTATTTTATTCAATTTAAGAGCTTAGATACTTACGGTTTTTTTACGGTTATATCGTCAATTCTCTCACAATAAGATGGGTGGTCTTCTAAAATGTCAATTTACTGAGCATAGTATCTCCACCTGATAGATTTCACCTGTAGATTGAAATAAAAAATTATGTTTTGTGGTATCTTACGATTAAATAAACCAGTATAAGGTAAGATAAATAAGTAAGATAAGTTACCTTACCCATCTTGAAATCCAGCAAGTTTCATCATTAGCGAATATTACATACTTACGCCAGTCTCTATTTGCGTTACGGGTACGTGCAAAGTTTTAAGGCTGAGAGCCATCTGCGCTTGCCACTTGCCCGGTGAAGCTGTAAAGGCCATCTGCGGCCAACAGCAGTAGTCAGTTCGAAAAAAAAAACGTGCAAAGTCGTTTATATCCCCAAACATATAATACTAGATACCTAGCCTACCCTGCAACACCACTGCAGGTTTGAATCCCACTCTGGACCTCCCTTAGACTCGTTGCACAACCTATTTTATGCTGCGACAATTTATTTTACCAGCATTGAGAGGACTTAACTAGCAGCCGAATTTTTGGCTGATGACACTTATACATTAATCAATTTTATAAAGAGATGATAAATAATTTTGCCTAGTATTTAATCTCCTAATTAGTTGAGCATCACTAGTAAAAACTTTTTTAATTTATACACAGCCTAAGACATTGTACATTTAAGACTTAAGTTTAAGACAGCATTTTTCGTCATCGTGATTTCGCGAGTCAGTAGATAAAAATATATGATATAATGCGATGGATTTTCATGATGGATGAAAATTATAAACCATGCTAACACTCGGGTAGTGATAACAAACCTTTGACATTATGCCCATCCCCTGGACTGTACAGTAGGAAAGGTATATTATACCGAGTCGCAATGATCAGAGGGTACTTAGTTTTAGTCACACCCTCGGCTACATACTTCCCGACGCCGTGCTCGCGATTCGTCAGCCAGTGGTGGTTAGGCTCGTTTCTCTTCAGGGTACCGTATACGAATACGTTATGGAACATCTGAAATGAGATAAATGTGTTACTACTAGGTAGAAAGACCACAGATGAAAGTTTGGGGGAACTGATGGAAAAGTCCCAACGCCATGGGGAAAAGGCTTAACACAATGGAGAACTGATGGAAAAGGTCTAACACCATGAAGAGCTAATGGAAAAGACCTAACGCCATGGGGCGCTGATGGACAAGGCCTAACACCATGGGGAGCTGATGGAAAAAGCCTAACACCATGGGGAGCTGATGGAAAAGGCCTAATGTTTAACCCAAGTCTGGTCTAAACAGTGGTACCACGGTCTCCCAGAACACTGGCGTGAACCAATGCAAACGTTGTGTTTCAGCCTCCAATCTCTCTTCCCCTACAATATTTTCCTATTTTCCAGGGAGAAATCCCTTTTTAAAGACTGTTGGCTTTTTGGTCCTTGGCGGCTGCGAGTATCCATGGATTATCGTATCACTAACCATCAAGTGAACCATCTACTTGTTTGCGCACTTATGAAATAAAATATTTAGTATTTTTACTTTCCCTGTGATGGTGAACCCAGAATAGTCAAAAGTCCTTAGAAATAGAGTTCTATTTAGCAGAGCTTTCTCAAAAGGCCGAAATAAACTTTGGCTCGTTTATCACAAACAAATTCACTTTTAGTTTCTTCCACACACGATACATACACACTCGATACACACATACAAGACACTCATACACTACACACACACACATTCAAATACACCACACACACACACACACACACACACAAACACACACACACACAGGTACATCACAAAAATATGTTATTTTAGCTGATTAATTGTTTGCATTTTTATTTATTATTATACTATAAGGAAATGATTGTACTTTGGTTGTCCAGTCAGCCATCTGCTGACTGACTTTAGTTTCTCTGGAAACGCTTATGCTCTATTATCCGGAGGTGGGCGCTAATGGCTGTGACACAGTTGTAAAATTAATGCAGCCATTACCGTACACACCAAATAATATTGTACTTTGTTAAGTTTCTAAATAAACTTTTTAAATAACAAAACAAATGTTAACTATAATTGCTAAAACAATTTAAGAAGTATGCAGCACAACTTATTTTAGTGCACTTATGCATTTCAAGTTTACTCAAAGTGAATTTAGTTCACCTAGGTGAATTAAGTCAGGTGAATGAAGTTTACTGCACCAACTTAATATTAGTGTTCTGGTTTGGAGACCTCTTCTGATGGAAAATTATATAAACCAAATATATGGAATGCATTTGTATGAAACTTTACAATAATATAGCTTCTACAACAGAATTTCACAAAGGCTACAATTTAAAGTGATGTGCCATCATTATCATCATCATTATGAGCTAATTAAATTTGCCCACCGAGGGACTTGAGCCTTCCTGTTAAAGGTGTATAGGCCTTAGTCATTAACATGGGCCTCAGAGTAGCAGCAAATGTGTGAATTGTTTAAAATAAGACCAGATGTGTCATGTATGTATCTGCAAGCTATTCTGAGGCATGCTACCAAAACTGTTAGTCACACATAATATGTAACATACTTCATTAATAAATAATTGATTTGATTTAATTATGGGTAGGCTTGTGCCCCTTGGCAAGTGTGTATAATGATGAATGTAATCTATACAAATATTATAAAGCTGAAGAGTTTGTTTGAACATGCTAAGCTCAGGAACTACAGGTTTGATTTGAAAAATTTTGAAAAAATAGATTTTGCAGTTTTAACTCACCTATATTAACAAAGTAGCAGGTTAAAGAGAGTGTTTGACCAAAGTAAGTATTCCATACGGAAGAAGTCGCACGCAAAAGCTAGTTTATAATGAAAATGTCCATCTTAAATAGATATGTATATAATACAAGCTACTCAATGTAATAGTTCTGCATAGACATAGTCTTAGTCTTCAGTAGAAGGTTAGTTGCTGTGGTTGCAGACACCAGTTAAATTAAAAATACACCAGAGAAGGCTGCCATTGGCTCTGAACCCTTTCAGGCAGACATATATATATGCCACCATAATTAAACCTTATTCACTCACATTACAATTCAAAACCAATGATTTCAAAAACTTTTTCAAAGATCTTATACAGTTAAAATTAAAGTCTAAATATTCACACAATCAAATTACCAAGAAAAGTAGTTACAACATATAAGTAACCTACTTGAAAATATAAACATGGTAAAGTATGAGTAACAAAACAAGATTTTATGAAAGTTATGAAGTGAGTAATGTTACTTACTGCTGAAAACAAAGTTGATCAAAGTATTACAAGAAATATCAACTTTTTATAGACAGTGCTAAATAAGTACCTTTTTCAGTAATTGAAGATCTACTAAATAGATAATATATTGAAGGATAAATTTGTAACAAACTTAATACAAACGTCAATTGATTAGATTTCAGTCATTGACGATATATCTTAACAGTAAAACTTTTATTAAATTTGATACAACAACTTACACTTCTAGATGATGGTTACAATAGTTTATTAAAGATGCACAAATCTCTTAAGATCTTTAACATTTACTAAAAAGTCAAAAGGCGATAAGAATTTATGATTTTTTTAAAATCTAAATTCAAAATCTCTTGGTTCAAAATACTGCCGCCTGCGTGCGTTCAAAAACTCGAGCAGTGCGATTAGCAAAAAAAATGATTTGTCAAAAAATGTGTTACATTTCAAGAAACTAGTTTTGTTTATTTGATTATTCCATTCTGTTATCTATAGAAATCAATTACAACTTAAGGCTTCTGCAGATTCATAGTTAAATTAAACGAGGCATAATAAAATATTAAAATATATGTACAGAGAAACATTATTTTTTTCTTCTAACTAAATAGTTTCAAAGCAAGAAGTTATGAAACATTCCAGTCTGGTGCAACTCCATACAAAAATAAATTATATGAACGGAGCAGAATTTAATGGCGGCTATTGCCATCTCACTCTTTCTTTCATTGATTGTTTCCGTTTATTTGACAGTGACATGTAATATAAGTTGTAAATAATCACTTTTGACGAAGTGATATTTACTGGTTTTCTCATTTGCATAAAGATAATTTCATTAAGGAAAGTAGTGAAACGTTGTTTGGATTTGTATTATCTTTCAGGACTTGTTAGAAAGGTAAAATGAGATTCGGCGCTGTGAAATATGGGCCGAGTTTGAAAGAAAAGACGGAATCAAACGCCATTTTGGCTAAATTTCCTCTTGATAAGCCAGGTGGGATGTTTTTTTTAATATTAATATCTCAGAACTTCTCTTCATGATAAATATCATATATTTGTGTAAAATGTACAAAGTAGCTAATTCATGACTAGTGTGGAATTTTGATTTTATTGGTATCGATATTGTTTTCAGATGTAAGATATGGGTCAGATTTTCGGTCCACTGCAGTTACCCACATAAACACCGTGTTAGACTGTCATCCTAAAACATAGCCGGCACGGAATTATCTTTCTTTTCGGACAATCAGGTGATTCAGCCTTCAATCTCAAACTAGTCGCACAATGTTACTACTCCCCACGGTATTAGAACTCACGATTCCCTTTTAGAAGCTATTTAAGCGGAACGCTGTGCACACTATACCACGGAGGCAGTTAATAATTTAAATGAATAAATTTTTATATTATAATTTAAATACTAAATGTATACATTGTTTTTGTGATCTTTAAATATTAAACCTGTATTTTCTAATATTATCCTTACTTCAGGATGATGCTGCATCCATGGCAAATGACATGTCAAATTTGCCACCTAAATTTGAAACCATGAAATTGTCTGAAAATGCCAGTACGTACATTTGTTTCACATCTCTTTAATAAAAAACATTAATTATGGTTTTGACTCATTTACTGTTTGACCCATCATCAATTTCATTTTAATGGGAAGTATAGAATAAAATATATTTACTTCTACCATTAAAACGAAATGGAATTATGAAATATTTTAAATTCGTAAAATGTTACCAACTATCATATATTCTATGATTACTGCACAACACTATTTGTTGTTTCTCATGTTGGTACGATGACAGTATACTTGCGTGTTGGTACAAGATCTCTGCTCCTTTTGACATTTGTGTATTTTTTTTTCTATGGAAGTCCTGACTTTATTTATATACTCTTTGGAACATTCATGAATGACGTCTGCACAGTCTGCGTCAGACAAATTTAAAAACAAATTAAACCAGTCAGTTGCCATAATCCGCGTTGTATACTTGCCGGCTCTCGGAGTAATATTTATTATTTGTAACTAAACAAATGTGTGCTTCGTAATTTAACTACTGTCGTGTCTTTAATAAAAGTGAAATTTTATTTAAACCGTAACGTTTGATCACATATAAAGTGAAATTATCCAAGATGAGCTGGCAGGTGCCATATTCACGAATGTGACTAAAATGTTAGACTTTTATCTCAAATTTAATCCTTCGCCGTTCTATAAAGCAGTTTATTGATTTTGGTAAGTCTTTGTTTATATGTTACTTAATATAGTTTGTTCAAACTAAATTCCGTTTGTCAAATAATTGGGTCGTATTCAAGGTCGTCGAGTTGTAAAATTTTTTTTTGCTAAACCTACTTTATATTAGTAACGAATTCTATTTAATAAACATATGCTGAAGAAACATATAAACTAAAATATATTGTTATTTATGGGTCTATAGCAAATGTGTCTCAATAGGTGTCTTTTATGAAACCCTATTTTTTAAAACACAATTTTTATCATACAGAATAAATAACTAATCGAAATTGTCTCTGTGGATACATTGGATACATTATGTCGTAAATATACGAAATAAATAATAAATATGTCTATTTATTTTAATTAGAATATTCTGTAGCACAATGCATAGTCAAGTTAGGTTGGCATGAATGTTAATTAAAAGATATTAACAAAGTTGATTCATATACATGAATAAACATAATTTACAATATTTATTTAGTGCCCATAACAAATAACAAGATTACACAGTAAGTTTTTTTACACCAAGGGTCTGGGTTTGATCCCCTGGCAGTACAAACATTTGTGTGCATAAACATAATAAAAAAAATAAAAAAGCCTTATATTTCTGTGATTACAAATATTAGTTTTTAACAGAACAGTTTACACCAGAACCCTATTTCGAGGTAAAGGCCTCTTCCAGAGACTGCCACGCGTTTCTGTTTTGGGCCCTCCAAACCTAATTTGGACCCGCTATTTTCACAATCTAGTCTGACCAGCGTACAACTATTCGTCGTAATTTTTGTTTTACTACATGTTCATTTCAAGTCCTACTTTTTTACTCTCCATTTAATTGTTCATCATGTGTTCTAGATCAGAGCTACTATTTGCAATAGTGCGAAGTCATCAGGAATCTTGGTGTCTCAGGTTTTCTACTCCGATGTCTAGCCTTGTAGTTTCCAGTTAGCTTTCTAAAAACTGATTCCAGCACTGCTATAAAAATTCTTGGTGATAATGGTCTCCCTGTCTTACCTCTTTCAATGGAAAGTCGGGCCAATATTTCTGTTGTATTTTGCTGGTACTATTCTTGTATATGTTTTTTATTACTGCAAGGTAGGTGTTGTGAACAGATTGGTCTTTTAGTGTCTTCCAGATAGAAGGATGTAGTATTGTGTCAAAGGCTTTTTTGTAGTCGATAAAAGCAATGTATAGTCGGGTTTTGAATTCTTGGTGTTTCTCTATGATGAGCTCAATTGTATGTATGAGATCTACTGTCGAGTATCCCCTTCTGAAGCCAGGTTGTTCTATTGGTTGGCATTTATCTAATGTACAACTTATTCTTCTTTCTTTAATTGTGCATAAACATATCTGTTTGTATTGGTCTTGGTGTTTTGTATGTATAATATGCATGCATTTACAAAGAAATTGTATGAGTCTTGATTGTCCGTTGTTTAGTACCCATATTACAGGCTAAAAGTTTAGTTTAGGACTAGATAGTGGATTTTTTTATGTTAGTATATAATTATTATAAATAAATTGGGCATTTCCAATATTTACATTGCTTTAAACCTCTTTTTTAGCCTAAGGTTGGCTAGAAGAAATTGCCTTGTGCAATAAGGCTGCCTATTGCACTATTTCTTTCAATTTTGATTTCTACTTAAAATATTGTTAGTGTAGAGTACATAAAGAATAAGAATAATAGCCCTTCCTTATCATGTTACAACCTTGAGCCTATTCAAGAGGCCCTTACATAAATATGTGAAATGTATTCAGACTAACATCCAAGGCTTAACACAAAAAAACAACAAATAATAGGATACTTGTATTTTGTGAAGTTAGTCTTAAACAAGTTTTTGTTTGTTACATTAATAAAAAATATACAGTATTTTTGAGACCTACAAAACAATACCTGATTGCGATTGCATTTACATGTACGAAATCCGCCATTTGAACGATAATTTATCTGTGTTCAGACTGTTCAGGTACCATCAGTGTTGCCACCTCAGTTTTAGAAAAAGGGCTTTTTGAGGAGTAATAAAGCGCTATTTAGGGCTAGATTGAGCATTAAAAGATTTTCTGTTCTAAAAATGCTGATATAATCATGTGCTAGATCTAGCTACAAAAGGGCTAAGGTGGCAACACGTGGTATCATTCTATTTGTCATCATCAGCTCATACGTCCCCACCGAGGGGCACGAGCCTACCCGTAAAGGGTGTATAGCGGGCCCAGTGCGCATTGGCCATCTTCAAGCACAATCTTTGAATCTCTCAGTATCCGTGTGCATGTTTCCTCACAATGTTGTCCTTCACCGTAAGCACATCGGATAAACGAACATTATATAATTTCGAAAATTCGAAAGGACATTGGTACATGACGTGATTTAAACTTACACCCGATGATTTCTGTATATATAAAGGTAGATACGCCATCTCTGCCTCAAAACGAACCGCCGAAGAGAGTACAGTTTGTACTCTTTTGTTTAGGTAAATTTACGCTCATTGGAAATATGTGTATGTGTGCTGTCGCTGCATTCGGAACACTTTTTTCGATTGTTTTGTGAGCTTTACGAATCTATTTACTTTTTACTGTATTTTTTTAGATCATTGCTTAAACACTCCCAATTGGATCATTGATGGAGACAGTTCACACCAATAAGCCACCGACACACCATTTGTAAATAACAAAATGTCTTCAAAGAAGCTGTATAAACAACACAACAACAACCACTCGTAACTTCAACTAATTTACACGATAAGCACAGTAATTATCGTTCATTTCGAGAATATAAATATGTTAGCGACGCGCTCAACAATTAGTGAACGCATTTTTAATAATTTGTATGTTGGTAGACATATTTTTTTATTTTGTTGCAGTTGAAAAATGTATAGTTTACGCGCGGGCCTCTCACGCGTCACCAAATTTTGTTAAAATTTTACCGTGCTATTTCAGTTTAATAAGCTAGTTGTGCCGTATTTTTTACTTTATTACTGCACAAAGTCGTCGTTCCCAACAAATAGTTGAAACATTAAACACTATTTGAAAAAGAATCAGTTACGACCACGAGTGTCAGGTCATCGGATGACATTTCTTTGGTTTACAAATGGATGACGTCACAAATGGCGAAAGCATTGCCGACTTCAATTATTTTAATTTACACATGATTGATTTACTAATCAAGCAAGTCAAATAAGTACGATTAATGAAATTTGACCAGTACGCAGAAGTCATTTTAAGGTATCTTTAGAAGTGCGGTGACACGGCGTAAATACTTGTATTCTTGTATTCTGTTTACCATCATGTAATTTTGCAATATTACATATTTCTATTGTTTGAATATTATTATAATACTCTTTATCTCGTGCCATTTAAGCTCATCTTTCGTGAATCGTACTATACATTATCTTTTTCGAAACTAAATACTTGTAAGAAATCTAAATTCATTTTATGAAACTCGCGTGTTAAGAATCAAGGAATCTATAACGGTATTAGACTGGACGCGAGTATTCCAATAAAAATTCTAAACAGTGAAAAGTCTAGAACAAACAGTGTTGATACTGTGACAGTCAACAATAAACTAGCCAATGTAAAAATAGATTGGACTTTAGCATTTGTTTTGGAAATTTATATAAAGAGTACAGGAAGTTAGTTGCTTTTTATAATATGTCAAATGCTTTAAATTTATTTATTTATTTATTAGGCAAATCAACAATGCAAACACAAACAAAATAAAATATACATAAATGATAAATAATCTAGTGGTTACATCAATTACAGATATGCACCGCATGTTCAATTAACTCGCATTTTACAATAACAACTCATTGACTGAACTCAAAATAATCATGTTGGCAAGGTTACAAATTACAATAGTTCCCAACCAAGATAATGGGGATAGTGAAATTGCTGCTTTTTGACTACATATCATGAGGCTGAAACACAGGCTGCAAAAATTCTAAAAGAAAAAACGCGATGAAAAGACTTGGTTCCAAAAAAGGCTCAGTTTCTGAACACACAAATCAGTAGTAATTCAGCAGAGAACGGGATGGAAGAGTTGCCAGTTTGTGCAAAACGCTCATTGATGTAGACGCGTGGCCCGGTTTACGTGGTCACACCAGTGAGGCCTTCCTCGAGCTGTACGCCGAGGCTCCTGGCGAGTGCCCGAGTACCAAAGTGCCACTTATAGCCAGGCCAGTGGCATAGCAAGCAACCCTCTCACAAAGCGCCTTCACTATGCAATGATATTCTGTATATATAACGTAGATACGCCACCTATGCCTCAAAAACGAACCGCCAAAGAGAATACTGTTGTAGACTCTTTGTATAAGTAAATATACGCTCATTCGAAATATGTGTATGTGTGCTGTCGCTGCATTCGGAACACTTTTTTCGGTTGTTTTGTGAGGATATCACGAATCTATACTTTTACACCATTATTACTGTGTGGTAAACTCAATACTGAGTCTACTAAGTAGGTACCACCGCAGTGCCAGATATCGTCCCGTGAAACAGGAGGGTTATACACTTTTGTGTTTCGGGATGAGGGCACTGTAGCTAGAAAATTACCGGTTATAAAGACCTAACATCTGTCAGGTGCAGTGCGGCGTTACAGGAAATAATAACTGTGTATCAGTTTCTCGGGTGACGGGCGCAGTGCGGCGTTGATGGAGGATAATAACTGTCTGTCAGTTGTTGGTCTCCTTCAATGCCGCTCTGTCATGGTCAGGCGTATCACTTACCATCAGGAGAGCGTTTTGACCGTCCTGTAACACTTTCACATAAAAAAGCGTGTACTTACCGACTCATACGAGTACAAAATACAATTCTCTCGATTGATTTAGAGATTTCTACATATTCATAAATTGAATGAAATTCCGGTCCAAAGTCTGTGACTTGATGAAGTGACAACTTTATCAGTCATTTCTGACACATTGTGATTTAATACGTGATAAAATATTCCAATGTTGTGTTTGACTTTAAGTGATAAATCCCTATCTAGTTGGTACATCACTTATTGACAAATGTGACACACCTACTTTTTTGACGACCTATTTGGTGTAGCGGTTGAGACGTCCACTACACCAAGGGTTCCGGGTTCGATCCCCGGGCAGTACAAACATTTGTGTGCATGAACATGTCTGTTTGTAATGATCTGGGTGTTTTCTCTGTAAATATGTATGTATTTACAAAAAAAATATATGTGAGAATGTTTATCCGTTGTTTAGCACCCATAATACAGGCTTCACGCTTAACTCGGGGCAAGATGGCGCTGTGTGAATGTCAGTGGATGTTTTATTTATTTAAAGTTTGTGACGGCAGATTAAAATACTTTGTTACTACCCCTACTCAACTGAGGGTGTCGTGAGAAGGACTAAGGGAAATAAATCCACCAGATGGTATCTTGTGTACTGGACAGTACCTACTGCGGTCGCAAACCCGTGTGACTCCGGGCTATTACCCCCCATGATTAGCGCCAATATACCTGGGCCCTACAATTGCCGGGTTCTCCACTGCTCCAGACCTGTTTTTAGTGATACCATGTATCCACTGACATTCACATAGGAAGCTCCTTTAAGCGTTGGAGCTTGTATACATAAATATAGAACACCCATAATATGTCCACTGATATTTACATAACGCCATCTAGCCCCAAAATAAACGTGAAGCGTGTAGTATGGGTACAAAAAAACGGATAACTTAACAGTACTTTATATACTGTTTTGTAAATAGGCTGTCAATATTATGCAATGAAAACACCATGATCAACATAAAGAAGCGTAGGACGTCTTTCCAGATGAACTGTAGATCTGGTTGAGGCAGCAGATGGATGTCGACTGCTAGGGATGTCTAAAATAAATTAACAATTTATATATAAATAGGCCTCCCCGAATGATTAGAGAAGGCTTTCATTCATTAGACAAATTAGGCTTTAATAAATAAATACATATCCACTGACATTCACACAGTGCTATCTAGCCCCATTTTAAGCCAAGAGCTTATAGTAAGGGTACTAAACAACTGATAAACATACTCGTATATATATTTTTAGTAAATTAAATACATACATATTTTACATAGAAACAATGAGGCTGAAACTGGCAGAAAACTCTAGCAGAAAAAACGCGATGTCGAAACGAAGGTTTATAACTTTTGACTGCTACGTCTAAATTGCCTAGAAATTGCTTAATATCGTGTAGGACATACTGAAAGACAAGATTATATAAAAAGAGGATACACATTAATAATTTAAAAAAATAAAAAATGTCCCAAAATGGCTCTTTTGCTTATAAATTTTGACTGCAAGTACGAATTGTCTAGATTTTTTTTAAATATTCTAGAACACATTCTGAAAACAAGCTAAAAAACTAGGAGGAGCACGCATTATCACTTTTTTTAAATTCAAAATTTTTTTCTGCCAGTTTCAGCAATGACTGATTCGCTTATAACTTTTGACTGCAACGTACGAATTGTCTGGATTTTTTAAAAAATATTTAGGACACCCTTCGAAACAAGCCAATATAAAATTAAGAGGGACAATGGAGCTGACTGGCAGAGAAACTCTAGCAGAAAAACGCGATGTCGAACACGAAGTTATAACTTTGACTGCTAAGTCCAAATTGTCTAAAATTATTATATCGTGTAGGACATACTGAAAAGACAAATATATATAAATAAGAGGTGATATATTATAATATATTAAAATAAATAAAAAATGGCCAAAAATGCTGATTTCGCTTATACTTTGACTGCAACGTACGATTTGTCTAGATTTTTTTTATAATCTTCTAGACACCCTCCGAAACAAGCCAATATAAAATTAAGGAGCACGCACACTTACTATTTTTAAAAAATAAAAAAATGGCCCAAAAAGGCTGTTTCACTTATAACTTGACTGCAAACGTACGAATTGTCGAGATTTTTTAAAAATATTCTAGAACACATTCTAAAACAAGCCAATAAAAAACTAGGAGGGAGCACGCATATTCACATTTTTTAAAATTCAAAGTTTTTTTCTGCCAGTTTCAGCAACGACTGGATTTCGCTTATAACTTTTGACTGCAACGTACGAATTGTCTAGATTTTATTTTATAATCTTCTAGGACACCTCCGAAACACCAATATAAATAAGAGGAGCACGCACATTTACTATTTTTAAAAATAAAAAATGGCCCAAAAATGGCTGTTTTCGCTTATAACTTTTGACTGCAACGTACGAATTGTCTAGATTTTTTTATAATCTTCTAGACCACCCTCCGAAACAAGCCAATATAAAATTAAGAGGGAGCACGCACATTTACTATTTTTAAAAAATAAAAAATGGCCCAAAAATGGCTGTTTTCGCTTATAACTTTTGACTGCAACGTACGAATTGTCGAGATTTTTTTTAAATATTCTAGAACACATTCTAAAACAAGCCAATAAAAAACTAGGAGGAGCACGCATATTCACATTTTTATAAAATCAAAGTTTTNTTATAATCTTCTAGGACACCCTCCGAAACAAGCCAATAAAAAACTAGGAGGGAGCACGCATATTCACATTTTTTAAAATTCAAAGTTTTTTTCTGCCAGTTTCAGCAATGACTGGATTTCGCTTATAACTTTTGACTGCAACGTACGAATTGTCTAGATTTTTTTTATAATCTTCTAGGACACCCTCCGAAACAAGCCAATATAAATTAAGAGGAGCACGCACATTTACTATTTTAAAAAAATAAAAATGGCGAAAAATGGCTTTTTCGTTATTTTTATTTTTTAAAAATAGTAAATGTGCGTGCTCCCTCTTAATTTTATATTGGCTTGTTTCGGAGGGTGTCCTGGAGAAGATTATAAAAAAAATCTAGCAATTCGTACGTTGCAGTCAAAAGTTATAAGCGAAATCCAGTCATTGCTGAAACTGGCAGAAAAAACTTGAATTTTAAAAAATTGTGAATATGCGTGCTCCCTCCTAGTTTTTATTGCTTGTTTTGAGATGTGTTCTAGAATATTTTAAAAAAATTCGACAATTCGTACGTTGCAGTCAAAAGTTATAAGCGAAATCCAGTCGTTGCTGAAACTGGCAGAAAAAAACTTTGAATTTTAAAAAATGTGAATATGCGTGCTCCCTCCTAGTTTTTTATTGGCTTGTTTTAGAATGTGTTCTAGAATATTTTAAAAAAATCTCGACAATTCGTACGTTGCAGTCAAAAGTTATAAGCGAAAACAGCCATTTTGGGCCATTTTTTATTTTTCAAAAATAGTAAATGTGCGTGCTCCCTCTAATTTTATATTGGCTTGTTTCGGAGGGTGTCCTAGAAGATTATAAAAAAATCTAGACAATTCGTACGTTGCAGTCAAAAGTTATAAGCGAAATCCAGTCGTTGCTGAAACTGGCAGAAAAAAACTTTGAATTTTAAAAAATGTGAATATGCGTGCTCCCTCCTAGTTTTTTATTGGCTTGTTTCGGAGGGTGTCCTAGAAGATTATAAAAAAAATCTAGACAATTCGTACGTTGCAGTCAAAAGTTATAAGCGAAATCCAGTCATTGCTGAAACTGGCAGAAAAAAACTTTGAATTTTAAAAAATGTGAATATGCGTGCTCCCTCCTAGTTTTTTATTGGCTTGTTTCGGAGGGTGTCCTAGAAGATTATAAAAAAAATCTAGACAATTCGTACGTTGCAGTCAAAATTATAAGCGAAAACAGCCATTTTGGGCCAGTTTTATTTTTTAAAAATAGTAAATGTGCGTGCTCCCTCTTAATTTTATATTGGCTTGTTTCGGAGGGTGTCCTAGAAGATTATAAAAAAAATCTAGACAATTCGTACGTTGCAGTCAAAAGTTATAAGCGAAATCCAGTCGTTGCTGAAACTGGCAGAAAAAAACTTTGAATTTTAAAAAATGTGAATATGCGTGCTCCCTCCTAGTTTTTTATTGGCTTTGTTTCGAGGGTGTCCTAGAAGATTATAAAAAAATCTAGACAATTCGTACGTTGCAGTCAAAATTATAAGCGAAAACAGCCATTTTTGCCATTTTTTATTTTTTAAAATAGTAAATGTGCGTGCTCCTCTTAATTTATATTGGCTTGTTTCGGAGGTTGTCCTATAAGATTATAAAAAAATCTAGACAATTCGTACGTTGCAGTCAAAGTTATAAGCGAAATCCAGTCGTTGCTGAAACTGGCAGAAAAAAACTTTGAATTTTAAAAATGTGAATATGCGTGCTCCCTCCTAGTTTTTTATTGGCTTGTTTTAGAATGTGTTCTAGAATATTTTAAAAAAAATCTCGACAATTCGTACGTTGCATTCAAAAGTTATAAGCGAAAACAGCCATTTTTGGCACTTTATTTTTTAAAATAAAAATGTGCTATGCGTGCTCCCTCTTATTTTATATTGGCTTGTTTCGGAGGTGTCTAGAAGATTATAAAAAAATCTAGACAAATCGTACGTTGCAGTCAAAAGTTATAAGCGAAATCAGCCATTTTCGGCCATTTTTATTTTTTTATATATAAAATATGTGCATCCTCTTATTATATATAATCTTGTCTTCAGTATGTCCACACGATATAAAATAATTTCTAGACAATTGGACTTAGCAGTTTCAAAAGTTATAAACCTTCGTTTCGACATCGTTTTTTCTGCTAGAGGTTTTCTGCCAGTTTCAGCCTCATTAAAAATAAAATAGTAAAAGTAGTACACAGTAGTGCTACATGACAATTGGGATTTTTTAACATTTGTGTATTAATACCTATTGCCATACAGGTCATGCACAGAGATTGTGATGAAAATGACTGACAGTAATCTCTAAAGCAATAAATAATTTAAATTTTCAAATAAGATAGGAGATCACCTATGGTTTCAAATCTGTAGAGGAAAATGAGTGAATAAGGGGAGTCATTAATAGTTGGTGATTTTCAGGTTGTCTGGACACACAGGGTATGCACTGCTTATTTGCATTTATGGAGTGCCCACCATGTTGCCATACATTACATAATTTATTTAAATATACATATATGTATTTTAATAAATTCCTTTAAGGTATTTTCTTTTTTTAGCGTACTGTGGTTGCCTGAAAGAAATTCCCTTGTGCGATAACACCACTTATTGTACTCCTTGAATGTGTTTTTAATTTGCAGTAAAGAGTGTAATGAATAAATAATTCGTTATTTTTGTCCAAATTTTCCATAGATATCCATTTTGATTAAAGCATTTTTTCCACAGACAAGAGCTTTGTCTCCTCAGTATGTTGGTGATGCGATATCTTTCTTGATCGGCACACAGAGCTTAAACCTCAGTCCAATCAGGTTCATGTGGTTGAACTGAGAGGACACTGGTGGCATGCTACTAAGGTATTATGTGTGTTTAGTATCTTCAATGATAATTAAATAAATATCTACTGACATTCACAAAGTGCTTTCTAGTCCCAAACTAAGCATTTAGCCAATTTAGCAATATGGGTACTAAACAATGAATAAACATTATACATAGAAAACACCCACACCAATACCAACAGATATGTTCTTGCACACAAAGTTTGTACTGCTAGGGTATCAAACCCAGAATCCTTGGGTGTTAGTAGCCAACGTGTCAACCATTACACCAAATGAGTCTTCAATATGAAGTTCAAAGGACAATAAAAATACTTCCTAAAAATCTGTATCATCTTCAATATAGTTTGACCGTGCATTCTATATTTTTCAAACCCAACAATTTATTTATCATTAGTTTTATAGTGGAGCATGGTGGCTCATTGTGTAGACTATTGCCTTCTGATTTAGAGAATGCAGTTCAAGTCTTCGCCATGTACCAATGTTAAATTGTATGTATGTTATTCAATGCTTTTAGGTGTGCGCAGGTTTCTCACGATGTTTACCATCACCGTTAGAGTGAATGGTAAAAACATAC